>JAWNPI010000085.1:0-87500 GCA_035047625.1 Drosophila mettleri | reverse complement strand
GCATTTTGATTCGGAATAATTGTATAATATATATATTATAAATTTATTTTGACTTAACTATTTTAAGTTAAAAAATTCATAATTAAGTAAAATGTGTGCTTTTACAAGTGTTGCGAATGAATCAAAGTAGGAGGTAATTTTTAGAATGTGTGTAACAGATGTATCTTGATCATTATTAAAACGCAATGAGAAGACGATATTTTGTGCCAATGATGGGGTTCGCTTAGGATGATGCGAACAAGACAAAATGCTGTAAATGTAAAATGCAAAATTAAAGACAACAAATTTAAGTTAAGTTCACTTGATAAGGATTTCTTTTTGTGTTATCCATATACATTCATTTATTATTAAAATATAATGGAAACTAACAATAACTTATGACTCAAGCTCTGGCTGTCAAGACCTTCAAGCTGATAGTGATGCATGGCGTTAAGTTTCCATGTTTATATATTTACATTAATTTTGGATTATAGTCAGTCCTATACGCATTGTAAATATCTAAAGCATACAGATCTATAAAGATTAACAATATTGGTACAATAAATATATATGGAGATCTATAAATTATATCGTTTCTTATTATTATTTCATTTTGTAAATTTATATTAAGTAAGTATAATATATATGTATAGAACTATGATTTAAATTCAGAATTTTATGTTTTATGTTTTAGGCCACTTAAAGCTATAAATATGAGAAGTAAAAATATATTTCATTTAATTGTAAAATATACAAGCTTAATGTAAGCAAAGTGAGACAGTTGAGTTGGTTTGCAATTTAAAATTTCCGTCTATGAATTCAATAGCTATAAAGAACAGAGCGTGCGCCACTTTGCAGTCAATTACTTAAAAAAATAAATAAAATTCTCAATGTGAAATTCTTATTATATTAAATTGTAATTTTCGAGAAGAGTCCTTTGCATAAAAATCTCTTGTGTTGTGTCATTTGCTTTGCTTTGGCTGCTGTACGGATAACCGCGCTCACGCTTAAAGCCATTTAGCAAATTATGTGCGAGTTTCTTTAACCCTTAAGTAAAGCAGCACACAAAGAAGAAGCTAAGGGCAAAGCCAAGACGAGAGAAGGGCCGAAATGGGAGGAGCATTTTTTGGCAAGCATTTTCAATTCAATCAAACGCCCACTAAGAGAAATGCAAATACCCAAAAGACAGACACACAGAATACGCACACACGCATACATAGACACGCACGCACACACATGTTGGCATTTAAATAAAAATAAACATGCCAAATGGTTAGAAATACTTTGAAACACTTTTAAGCATCATTACATTAGCAAATTTTTCTCTGCGCTATGCAGAAAAGCAACAAAAGGGGCAAGGCGGGTGGGCGGCTGCCGGGTGTGTAAGAAGCGGTGTGCAATGGGGACAGAGTGAGGAGTTTTGGCAGCAGAATACACAAAAGCAAAATGTGAGCAAAAGAGATTTTCGGGCAAAATTGTGGGCGTGACGCCAGCTACTTCTTTGCAATTTTATTACATTTGAAAACGGTCTGTGTGTGTGTGTGTCAGTGTTTGTGTGGAAGTGTGAGTGGGCGTGTCCAGCCATAACCACGTCGGGCTAAAGCATACATTATGGCCACCAACTTTCGTAGTATTTTCTAATTTACATTTAACACAAATGTAATTATTGACAAAAGGCGAAACGCTCGGGCAACATATGCAGCACCACCAGGCAGCCACCAGCCGGCACCACAAACGTCGGTTTCTATGTAATTGTCGTTATAATAAATAACTTCAACTGTCCAACACTTGACACTTGACATCAACTGCAGCGGAAGCGAACACACAAAAAACTACCAGAATGAACGAATATCAATTGGTAGACGCTTTTCGCATATACCCTGTAAGACTTGATGCAGCTAAAGGGTTAACAGTAAATAGTGGACAGTGATGTATTAAGAATATGTATATATTGAATATATAATATATTATTAATAAATACAATAAATAAATATTATAAATAAATACAATTGGCAAACAAAATCTTTATGCACATCTTAATCATAAATAATGAATGAATAAGTGAATCAAATAAAATTCGCTCAATATGTTGCCAATTAAACTTTGGTAAAAACTTCCTAACTAAACTAAAAGTAAATATCTCGGTTGACAAAAAGTTAGTTAGCTCCTGTAAATAATGACTTTATACCAAATGGTCTATGTAAATGTAATAACAAGAAACTGAATCTTAGACCAATATATATTTGGTAAAATTTATTCAAATTTGTATTCCCTATTCTTGAATGAATTTTAGTCATATCTAACAATTTCAAATACAAAATTCGAATAATTGAATAATTTAAATTTATTTCAAAATGAGTTATCTATGAGCAGAAACTGAAATTTGAATATTTATATCATGTTTATTAAGTCCTTCGTAAATTCGATCGAAAAGCTAAAACTTTTTTTTTTTTTTTCAATTATACTAGACGAGTGTGAAAATTGTATGAAGTTAAAATGACGGTGAGATATATATGTAATTTAAAACGAGATATCTGACATGATTGAGTTACTTGCAGAAGTTTTACGTTTTTGTGATAAGTAATAAATAATAAGTGGATGTGAAGAGTTTAGGTATTAACTTTATAGAGTTGATGAATAAATAATACATACACAAATTGCATTCCCATGCGCTTGCTCCTGTACAGGGTATTAAACCACCAAACTCAACTGGACTGGCCTTAACCGCATGCAAAGCGCCAGAAAAACAGCGTCGCATATTTCAAACGGGACACATGTAAAAATGCTGAAGCGCTGATAAGGACATTAACATTTGCACAAACACATGATAGAGCTGTGGAGAGGACTAATGGGGAATATGACGGTACCTTACCCTCTCGCTCTCTCCGCTCTATGACTCTTGCTCCCACTCTTTCTCGAAACTTTGAATACGTATGCGAAACATCAAAAAAAAAAAAAAACTTTTCCGCGTCGCTTTTGACACGCAAATTTATAACAGCAGAAACTTGTTGTGGTGCCAACATCAAAAAAAATAAAAAAATATCCAGTGAACCACACGAAAATAAGAATAAAACACAAATAAGTGAAATGAGAGTCGAAAATATAGGTATGTAATAAAAAGGTAGCAAATTTCTGAACGCATACAAATGCAATTTAAATTTACTTATTTAGAAGCCCACGGGAATTCCAAATTATTTGCCTTTTCACGCAAATTTAGCGACCATTTTTCTCCAACGGGAAGTCGGTCTCCCTTTTTTTCTCTTTTGGACAGGTGGGCACCAAATTGTTTGAGTTTACATAGTTAAGGCGTGGGGGAGTGGGCCAGTGGCACCCTCTGACATGTGCTGCACAAGTTTTTCGGCAGAGTTTTTGGACGATTAGAAAATGCTTCAGAGCCAAAGTAAAACCAAAAGGCTCTGACAAATGCCCAGACTGGCAATTGTTAATGTTTTTGTTGTTGTTGTTGCTCCTGTGGTGATTAATGACGTCGAATGCTGTGTAAGCAGACAGCGGGGGACGTGCGCTTGGTGCCGCCAGTCTTGGCAGCTTAATTTAAAATGAAAATTGTACTTAATTTCTAGCGTAGCTTAGCAGGCGAGCTGGGTCGAAGCCGTCCAGCCGCTGTGGGAGGAGCAGTAAAGACAGCTGCTGTTTGCTTAACAAGCGAGACAGAGAACTAGAGTGAGAGAGACATAGAGAGAGAGAGAGAGAGAGAGAGAGAGAGTGGGTGAGTGAGATGGGGAGGCGGAGAATAAGAGCTTATAGAAAAGCCATTCGGTAACTCGCCTGCCCTCGAGCAGAGCTCTTTCATTGTCTGGCTAGGATTCGCACTCTAAGACTCTATTTATAGCGCTTTGCACATAATTCAATCATTAAGCACATAGTACATAATTTACTGTAATAAATATAAAATATGAGATTTATAGACTAAGTTTCTTCTAGCTGAGAGGGTTTCTAAGCAACATATATGGCTAATAGTTGTAAAAAAAAATAGACTTTACTATATTGAGATTAACATTAAATTAAATGAACCTATATATAATGTGACGAGTATATCGGGTTGACTCTTCCTCTGAGTTGTTTTAAACTATCATATAAATTATAATTAAAGCTTGATGACAAGCATAATTTATTTAAGCAAAACAAGCATTCAGCTTGGGTATTCACACAGAATTAAAATTTCGTTCTTTTTGTTTTATTTCGCATCTAAAAAATCAAAGAGTCTGCAAACTTTTTATTTCCCAAATCTCATCAGCACTTGAATCGCATCTGTCTTTGTTTCTATTATTATAAATTATAGAGCTGCAAATTAAGTATTAGCTTTTTAATTTAAGTTGCTCTGAATATATATAAATATATTAATATTTCTTCAACTAATTTCCATTAAAGAATTTATTTATTTATAATCGATTTCTAAGTGACCTTTCAGAGCTCTTAACTCAAGTCTTAATGCCTTGGAAAATTAACGCGCTGACAAATTGCGGTAAGCTTAGGCCACTTTCATGTGTATTTGTGTATATATGTATATGTGTATATGTCTGCCTTTGTATACACATTTTCAACCTGACTTTCGACTCAGAAATTTTGAAGTTTGTTTGGCGAACCGCAGGCAAATTGAATTAAGATTTGCCACGTGAGGATTTCAAAGAATTTACACAAAGTCAAACCAGCTTTAGTTTATTATTATTGTTTGGCTGTTTGTTTGGCTGAAGGAGCGAGGAGCGAGGTGGAGGCAAGGCGGTTGGGTTGCTTGATGGTTCGGCGGTTCGGTGGTTGCTCGTTGGCAATTTTCAATCGCAATTTTTTCGTATTTTTTTTTTTTTTGTTTTTCTTGTTTTTGGTTTATTTCTTTGGTGCAAAAGCTACTTTATTTTGACAGCAGACAAACAAATGTCAGAATTGAAATTAAAAGGAAGCCAGCGACAGGCAGGCAAGTGCGGGAAAAACTTGGTGGAAAACATGAAGACGGAGCAGCAGCAGCAGCAGCAGCATCAGCAGCAGCTAGAAGTGGCAGCCGCATTACGCGGCGGCGACAGCTACCAACTCGCTCTATCTCTCTCTCCCCCTTTCTTTATCTCGCTCTCTCTTACTCACTCGCAGAGCTCTTCTGCAACAACACCCACACGCATTGCTCTGCTGACTTTCTTGCATTCCCGTATTTGCTTTGGTTTTCCTCTCTCTGTGTGTGTGTGTGTGTGTGTGTGTGTGCGAGAGCGCGCGTGTATGTGTCTTTTTGTTGTTTTTGTACATTTCGCACAGCGTGAAATTTTCTAAATGTCATTTTGCTGTCATCTCGTGGATAATAAGATTACAACTACGTTGAAATAATAGGATTCAAATGAAAAAACTTTGCCGTCGTCTGTCTTTTACTTCAGCTACAGCTTCCACTTCTTCTTCATTCTCTTTGACTTTTCCTCGCTCATCTCAACTTTCAATACGACTTACACCTCGCGCTTCAGATATATATCTCGCAGTCTCCCCTCCAGTCCGAAATGTGGGCGCGTTTTGGCAAAGTGCAAAGTTTTCATTTGGTCTCGCTGATTGAGTAGTGCGATAATGATTAAGCAGCTGCCAAGTAAGTCCGAAGCAGAGAAAAAAAAAACGAAGAAAATTAAAAACAAATACGAAACAAACATGAATTGGTAAAAGCAGACTTATTGATCTTGAGACCACACTTCAGACATCTGAATAATGCTTCGTCTGTCTGTCCGCAGACATAATTGATTCGATCGTTCGTCTTTAATGAGCCACAGCCAGACTCTAGACAAGAAATAGGTTTACTTTCATAAAACCCGCCGCAGGCTAGAAGTCTGAAAGTACTTGCCGCAATGCCAAAAAAAGGTAATGAAAAAACCAACATGAAATGAATATAACAACCGAGTAACCAAAAAAAAAAAGACAGTTTGGGTAGATCACAGCCGCAGGCCCATTAAAAGCTGCAAATAATAAATAAAAACCGGCTAAGAATACCGCAAATTGCGACTATAAAAGCCCAACGCAATGCTCCACACAGCATCAGAACTTCTCCAACCTTCTAGCAATTCGCAACTAAAAAACAATTAATTAAAAATGAATCCCATTTTTGTGATCGCTTTAAGTGCCGTGTTCATGGCTCTGGTCGTGGCAAGTGTAAGTACAAATTATAGCTCTATGGGAAGATAAGAGTCTTAGGATGAAAAAAGGGAGCAAAATAAATAAAAAAAAAAATAGAAAAAGAAAATTAAAAATATATGGCATTATTTTATAGCTTTATCATGATTAAAATACAGAAAAAATAAAGCTCGATCAAAAGACTTAAAAAATTAATTAACAAACTGCGAAGAAAAATACGTTAATCGTTAGTAAAAAAATAAATGATGTGACAAAATAAAAGTCCAGTTAATAATTAATGACAGACAGATCAGAGAGAAAATACAAAATTGTAAAGAAGAAAAGATTCTTACTGTATTTGAGAGGCACAAAGCACAATATCCATAAGTCAGCCGCAGATGTTTTTCGAGCCCTCAACTCTGACTTTGAACTATTAAATTCACAGCCCATTGAGCTCACCGAAGAGCAAAAGGGATTGATCAAGCAGTACGTAGGGGAGTGCACCAAGCAAGTCAATCTGTCCGAAGAGGAGATCGCCAGGGTGACGGCCAAGGACTTCAAGAACCCCACCGAGAATTTGAAATGCTTCTCCAACTGCTTCTACGAAAAGGTGGGCACGCTTAAGGACGGTGTCATCCAAGAGGAGGTTGTGATCAAGAAGCTCGGCGCCATCATTGGCGAGGATAAGACCCGCGAAGCCCTGGCCAAATGCAGCAACATCAAGGGCGAGAATAAATGTGATACGGCTATCAAATTGTACGAATGCTTCGAGTCGTTCAAGCCCATTGAGATTAAGGCCTAAAGCAGCATTTTGCTCACATGCTGACAAATTGTAATTAATTTATGCTTGCATTGAAAAACAATAATAATAAATGTGTATCGTAATAGATAAAACAAAACGTTGTATATATATATATGTGTAAGTGTGTGTGGGTGAGTGTGCAGCAGTTAACTAGTTGAACGAAGTGACATGCAAAAACCACTGCCAATGGTGTAGGGTTTTCAGGTGTAGTTCAAATTAATTTCATCGTTTGAAGTGCATTTTCTTTCTTTAGCAATTTGACTTGGCGTCTAATGTTAAAGGACTGTGTTTATGACGTAGCTGAATAGTTCAAATCCTATTTTTAAAGAAACTTTACTTTATCAAGAACAGGATTTATAGCGATTTAGCCCTACAATGAACATCAAGAAATACTGATTTTTATATACGTTGGACTTAGCACATTTCTGATTCTGTGCAGCAGATCTAGTTTGATTTTATTATACTATCGATGATCTTTCATAATTCTCTCTTAATATAGTCTTGCATGTCCACAACTTGTTTCTATATGCAATTGGGTATTCTTTGTAATGCGTCACAGTTTGTCACAGCTTAATTGCAGCTTTGCTGGCCTCTGGACTGGGCATAAGCCAGCAGCTTAAATGGATTATGTATACATATTGCCACACATATACAACTACTATATAAATGCGTGCGTGTGTGTGATGGCTCATTTGCCATTTTCAATTTGCATAATTAAATGCACAATGCACGTGTCCCAGCCCCAGTCCCAGCCCCGGTTCCAGTCCCCATTTCACGATTATGCGGCAAATGCGTTAATATTGTGAAATAACTTTATTATTTAACGGATTTCACTGCGTGATTGCCGCGCTGTTCGCCTGTCATTTATGTAAAGTGCATTCGACCCTGCTCCTATTCTCGTCCCTCCCAGCTTATGCTGTGAGTGCCTTTGACATGCAGCGCTCCAAGTTGTAGATATACTCGCAGCTGTCATCATCCTTTTTCACGTTTGTCACACATTCTTTCAACTTGGCCTTGATCTTGTCCACCGGCGCCTGGAAACGCGCCTGGGCATATCTCACAATTTTCTCATTGTCGGCCTTACCATCGGCGAGCAACAGACCCATCTTCTTGTACAGACAATTGTGATAACATTTGTACTCCTCGGATGGGCTCGACACCTCCTTGTTGGCCGTGATTTGTGCCGCTTCGGCACTAGAAATTTTGAGCTCTTTGATGCACTCCTGCTGCTTGTTCGCATAGGCAGCCAAGTCAGCAGCACTCTGCGACTGTGTAGTAAAAGCGTCTATGAAAATACTTTAAAGTCCTTGCATACATTTCCAAACTTACCAGGACTAGCTCATAGAGAGAGCATACGACAAAAACTTGCACAAATATTTTAACTTTCATTTTGCTTCGTACTTTGAAGACTGACATTTTTGGAGCTATTTCACGCTCTTTAAATAGTCAAAAGTTCAGAGTTAATCTATTATTCTACCAAAATATTGAAAATTATTTTAATTAAATTATTAAATTTAAATTTCATTTTAATTGAAGCTAGTTAAAGCTGTTAGCGTAGCATTAAATTTGTATTTCCCGCACGGGGTTAATGCTTTACCCAACAATGTTGGTATATACATTTATATATTTGATTAGTATAATTATATTGTTAATTGAATTTATGTATATATGGAGACTTTTTGTATCTTTTTCATAAGTCGTACATTATATTTTAATAATAATATTATATGAATTAATAATATATATTTATATATTAATAATACTAATATATTTATTATCAAATGAATACATCGAGTTGAACAAAAGCATACAAAAAATCGATATTATATAAAATAGATATTTAGTATATTAATATTATTTATGGTAAAGTTAACTTGAATATTATTATTTTTTTAAATATTTTAACTCTTCTATAAGATCTACCTCTTTATGAACCGAATTCGGTCATCTCGTTCCGTTTTTTCTCTCAATTCCTAATGCCTGTTGTTTTCTTATTGTTAAGTCAACTCGAAATAAATTGTGATTCGAAGTAAGCAAAAAGTTATTTGACATATTTTGGTAACACAACGCTGTTAATAACAGCAGAAATAGTAATAATAAGAGGCAATCGGATTCGTTAGATATATTTATTATATTAAATAAAATCTATATATATAACTCAATTTACCCGACGCGTTTCTTTCATATTTTACATAGCTCTGTATAAGATTGAACTCTGTTAGTTATTAACAGTTGTACGTATTTACATTCTAGTAATCAACGCTCTGTTTTTAATTTTAAGTTAAATAAATGTTATATTTATTTATAAGCATGTCAAAAACCGCCTAGAATTATGCAATTGATTAGACATGAAACATAATGAAATAAATATAAATAATCATACTATGCCTGATGGCATGTTATACATATATTGCCATAAAATACTACTGCATATTACCCACATGCACACATTAATATTTATTTATATGTGAGATATATATAAATATATATATATATATATATATATATTAAGAAAACAATATTGTTTATATGATCTAGGCTGTCGCCGCTGTTTCGCCAATGGGCTGCATGGCATCAATGATCTCATTGGCCTTGTCCGTTGCACTCGCAACATTCTCATTTTCATTTTCCTTCTCGTTTAGATTATCATTCTCATTCTCATTCTCGTTCTCCTCGGTGTCTGGCAGATCACTGTTGCTTTCGCTATGTTCTAGCATCTCGCGCAGGCGCTGCTCCGTGTCCAGATTCTTGAGATGATTGTAGCACAAATGCAGCTTGTAGGCAGCCTCGCAGCGATTCCTGCTATTCATGTTCTTGCACTCTTTCAGATCGGGCTTCAAGCGTTGCATCAAGCTATCCAATTGCATTTTGAAGGCCTCCTCCAACATCATGTCATAGTGCATAATGCCCAAACTCTCATAGAGACAGCGCACAAAGCACTGCAACGGCTCATTTCGCTTGATATTCAGATTGTGGGCGCCGCTGCCATAGTCCATGTCGGCCATATTGTTGCCGCTATTAAGGTCGGATTCAGCATCGCCAGGAGCGTTGGCCAATTCATTCTCTGAACTGATATTATCGTTGAAGAGCAGGCTAAGTCGAAAGAATTTCAGCTGCGACATGGATATCTCCGTCTCTCTCATGCAGGACTGCAACAATTCCTGATTGAGCTTCATTTCCTTCCTTACCAACTTCGGTTCGTCCCACACGCTGCGAGTCAAGGACATGTTGAGCGACACAGACACGGACCTTGTCTAGTTAGAGAGAGAGAGAACGAATATGGCAGTTGGTCACTGGGAACTATCGAGTTCTCTCTTACCCAAGCTGGATTCAGACACAGGCACAGTGCCAGCAACAACAGGGTGACTCGAGTATACATTTAAATAACTTTAGATCCACTTTCTATTCGATTTGATTTTTTTAGAGCACTCGGACACGTGTTCAACAATATATGAAACTGACGTGTGCGCTTTCTAACCTTATATAAGGTCAGAGTTGTGGACGTAATTGCTATTTAATGCTTTTAAATAACTTTCATATTCACACGCCTGAATAGACGCTGATCGGAAATGGTTCTATCGTTGGCAAAATACAACCAATTATATATTATACTATCGCGAATTTCATGCTCCATGCCCATATTTTGTTTATTTTATTTCGGTATTTTATAGATTATAATGACTGCGATTTGTCCAGCTTGTTTTTCTAGATAAATAACATTTAAAAGGACACGCACCAGTGCGCATGTTCATATCATTATATACCCCATACAAATATCAGAGTGAAACGAAATGCGGATTCAGATGATCTAAGAGCTATTAAACTTAACATATACCAATTTAAATATCCCAAATTATCTAAGATCTACAGTTCAAAAATGTGTGCTTACGTCATTTAAATACTGAAATATTTATATATTTTTTTTATAATAAGTTAACAAGTTTTATTTTACGAAGAAAATCTTAGTTCCTTAATACATTACGATAATTAGGTAAAGTAATTAGATAATTAATATATTTATCTCACATCATCTTCTTCATATTCTTTTAATTACTTAAGTAAAAGAAAATATTATTTGATTCGTGTTGTCAGCGACTTAAACCTTACAAATTGTTTTGGCAATTACTTACGAAATGCGTAAAATCTGAGATATTTATTAACTCGAATCTCGGTCCATTGAAGTCAGCAGCTAGTTGGTTGTATTGGCCTTAAAAGCAATACCCAATTGATGAACTTGACAAGAGACGTGTGCCGATTATCTGGAACAGGAAACAGCTACAGGACCTGGTCGCCAGACACATGTATGTCTTTAAGATCAAAGTAAAGACAGCTGAACTGTCAATGCCACACAATGGCAACGTATAGATGTATATGTATATATATATATATATAACAACCCCCAGAGCGCAGTTTTTATAAAATTAAATTACATTAATGTGAGAACCGCAGGCAGCCAATCCATGAACCCCATGCCAAGGCAGACTCATTGAGCCAACTAACAAGACGAAAAGTATAAGCGAAATAAGAAAAGTTGTCCGGTATCAAATGCTCAGCCTGGCAGTCGCTGTGCCAGTCTGTCCGCTTGTCTCCGTGTCTCGCTGTCTGTCAAGACAAAGGCTAGAGCAGCATCAATGTGTTTGTCCCTTTGGCAGCGTCCACAGAGCACGCGTGTTGGGTTTTCTTTGACAAGCCGCCAGCGCAGAAACCACGAGCTGTCTACTTAAATGCATTAGCTGGACAGCAGGAGGCGGGGCACGAGCGGGCGGAGTGGGCGTTGTGGGTGTGCCAGAGGGTGCTTTTTAATAGACATTAGTAAACGCATCAATGATTATGCCAAGGCTTTTGTGCAGACAACTGCAACTGAAACGGATGCTAAATGGAAGTGACAGCACAGTTCGTCCTGCCAGGAAGTGACAAAATGAATTATAGACGCCAAGCTAAGCCCGACAATCAGTCAGTCAGCTGACTGGCGCCCAGCTAATGGTCGCCAAATTCCCCAAGCATTTGTACTCTCTGTTCTGTGCTAAAAGTAACTTAACGTATTCACGCAGCTTGCAACCCCATAAAAGGTGTCCATACATCCCCCAATTTAAGCTCGACGCACACACCTCACTGACCCACTGCCAATTGCAATTGCGCCACGTGCTCAATGAATGTTTAATGATTTGTTAATTGGATTTCGGCTTTTGAGCAGCAACAGCAACAACACAAACGACATCAACAACGGCAACAATAAAAGGTCAAGCCCTCAACTTGTGCCTATTCATTTGTAGCAAACATTACGCATACGTAGTGTGGACCGCACTTTGTTAAAAAAAAAATAAAGAAAGGTAAAAAACAGCTACGGCTAAAGCGTAGCCGAAAGTTCTTCAAGCGAAGCTCATCAATATTTATGCATTTGTATAGACGTGCAAATACCTAAGGGACGAAGAACTTAATGTCTGATGGGGATCTGACAGTTGGCATCTAATGATCCCCAACTGTTATGCAAATAATCTATAAAATTTGTGTTTGACTCACATTCCCAGAAAAATCTAGCACGCCATCAGCATTAAAAATTAGTTAAAATTATAAATTAATCAGAAAGTTCGTTTTATAATTAAAATTATAAACATTTATCATCAAATTCAAATTTGAGTTTAAAATATTGTAATTCAATCTTGTTGGTTTAGTTAAATGTATGTACAAAGATGGATGAGGACGACGAGCTAAGTCAGTCCCAGTTCGTCTGTCTGAGCATTTGTAGGCTTGTCTGATAATATGAAATATATATTTCTTTTAGCCACGTGCAGTACGACCTTTAGAAAATACACACAGGTATTTAAGCTTTTGGAGCTTCAGTCCCAGACAATTTTATGCAGAAAATCCATCTAGTAAAAAGTTATTCAACCACAGAAGATCCCATTGTAAAGCCCATATTGTAGGCATGGGTAAGAGTAACGAGAGTGAGAATGTGTATATGTGCGTTTGTATGTGTATTTTTATATATGTAGTGCGACTGGTTGGGATGACTGCACTTTTCTGATTTTAAGGTATTTCCTATTACAGAAACACCCATTAATGTAGTCTTATTTGCTAATATTATGCTTATTATAATCTGCACTTTCATTAGTAGATAATAATGATACCAATATATATTTATTTATATATAATATTTATATAATAAATTAATTATTTTATATATTTTTGCTTTATGCTTTCAGGTCTAAAATTATATTATATTTGTTAAACTATTTTCCGTAGCAGTGCACACTACAGAGTATCTCATATTAATGGTTTTGGTGAAGTCTTCTTAAAATATGATTTGACCAAGTCCGAATTCAGAAAAGATAAATCATCAAATAGTATTACATTGTTATTCTCATAGCACTTGGCTAACTTTACGGCAAAATCACATTTTTTGATTGATCGCCTATTATCGCATTTGGCCTGAGCGGCTTTTACCGTATTCATGCCGGCAATGGGTGCCATTACTTGGAGTACCGTATCGGCATCGATCTTGCCATTTGGTAAGAAACCAATATTCTCCATAAAGCAGTAGGGAAAACAGCGAAAGTTAAGAATATTACTAAAGCCCATAGGCAGGCATGTTCTCACAGCATTGTTTTTCAGACTTTCCGGTAGCTTCGGATTCTGCAAAGAAAAATCTTTAGTCCAGTTCTCATTTGTTTGGCATATGAGATTTATATATATTACTTACGCAGGCTAAGCTCAAAGTAATGGTTAATAAAAAATATATAAAGCTCATAGTTTAAAGTCTGGCAACTGAACTGTTACTTAATCAACTCGTATTGTTCTTTGTTTTTATAGAACGCAATACTTTTAATGCATTAGCTATGCATTTAGTTCCATATATAATTTGTTTAAGAAACTGCAAGTATTCGGAATACACATATTTTCTGCAAGACTCATTTACACAGTGGCATTTATATATCGGTAGTTAATAATCGATATATTAATTTGAAAAGTTAAATAGATCAATGAGATCAAATGGCCTTTGAGAGGCTTTTAAGAAATAAAAAAAAAAATTTAATTAATTTCAAATGCTTTAAAGTATATGTATTTGAGGTAAGCTCTGATCTATTTATTTACACTTTCATTTTGTTGACAGTTATTTTCCAGGTTTTCGCTAATAGTTCACAGATGTAGGACTTGGGCTGGACTTCAGTTCATTCAGATCTGAGCGTGATGCTTGTAGTAGCACTGATACAATTGGAAGCCGGTGTCGCATTTATCGCTGCCCTTCAGCGAATCGCACTTCTCCTGGGCTGCCTTGACCTTGTCCACACCCGCGATCGGGCCTAATTTCTCCATAACGACATCGGGCTTGATCTGGCCATCGATCAAAAAGCCGGTCTTCTCAAGGAAGCAGTTGGTGAAGCACTTGGCCTTTTCATCGATATTCTCGAATTTGCCCTCACGCAAAGCCATGGCCTGTTCCTTGGTGATTCCCTCCTGCTCCATGCAGGCACCAGCGTTGGCCTTCGCACGAGCTTTCTGCTCGTCCGACAGCTGCAACTGCTGTAACCAATATATTTACATAATTAGCAGATAGAGAAATCGATTGCTTGAATCTGTAGCACTTACATCGGCAGCGACCAGAGCCACACAGGCAACGAGAACGATAAGATATTTCATGATGTATTTGGTTGTATCTGCTTTTTGCACTGCTTGTTTGATTCATTGTACGATACGTTTTTATATGATTCCGCTTCACGAACTTTGCCCGCGATGCGGCTAAATTCTTGTTTTTTCTCTCTGTCGCTCTCCCTTGCTCTTTCTAACGCGCTATACATTCAGCTGATCACAAGAGAGTTATAAAATATATAGAAGTAGTTTATTTAATTCGCGTTTTTTAATGATGCTCAGCCTCTGCTGTTAATGCGTCACGTTCTAAGCGCTTATATCTCACTGACCCTCTTCTCTCTGTGTCTCTCTCTCCCTCTATAAAGATTTAAGTTTTCATTAATTTTACAATTATATTTTTTGTTTGCACTTTACGTGTTGTTATTTGTCGACCTTTACAATTATTGCTTCGAGTGATTTACCCAGGTTCATTATTGCTCGTAGTACGAATTGTTAATTGTTCATTGTAATTTGTAAAATTAATATTAATGTTAATTTGTTGTGTTTTTGAGTAACTTTAAGCGGCGCTGGATGCAGCGATGCAGCAAGCTTTTATGCCTGTTTTTTCGATACCTTTTGTGTGTCCATTATTCAGGGCTAATTCGCCAATCGGGCTGCCTAATGAGACATAATAGCCCGTGCTGCATAAGTAAAAAACTTTGAATCATTTATTTCAATAAGCATTAAATATATAAACTCTTCTAACGACATTTTAATTAAATAAAATTTAAGAAATTATTATAATAACAATAAAAAACAAAGTTTTTAGCTAAAAAATATTTGTATTTTGATAATTGTAGTAAAGATTAAATCTAATTCAAGAATTACGAAACGAAAAAAAATGTCATTATATATATTTACTCGATGAGTATTTTTCAATATCGCTTACTAACTCCTGTTTTAATTATATACTATATATAATTGTAATGTATATTTTAGGTACTGTATAGGCAATCGATATTTATCGTTGAGTCTCGCATACTAATTGCAGCTTTATATTTCTATACTAAATAAATATAATATATAATGCATTATAATAAATGTTTTCTTTTTCATTTACTTTACTGTTTTTGTAGCCATCGAAAAAAATATGAATATATACATATTTCTTATTATTTTATAATTACACGATACACTAAAATCGATAAATATCGTTAATCTGAATTCGCTTTCAATTATTGATGACTATGAAAATACATATATGTATGAAAAGACTTTTAACTGCACTTTTTATTACCTAAGCCAAAACTTTACGGCTGTTGAGTGAAATTAACATTTGACAAATTCTCTTCCTCTCTTACTCATTGTAATGCATAACACTTAAACTTTCTTAATTAGCTTCTGCACTTAGTCAAAGTATCGGATTACTAAAATGTCGTTTAAAAAAAAAAAAAAAACAATTAAAGCAATTGACACAGATAAACTGGAAGCAATTTAATCGTAATTGCTGTTTGATGAGCTAAGCTTTAGCCTTGTCATTTTTAATGATTGTGTATGACAGCTCAAAGGCTGCAATCTTCTGATAATATCTTCCCAATAATCAGACTATATGTATCCAATTATCTTACAGCTTTTTGTCATAATTGACATATAGATACGATTGACAGTTCAACAGTTTTCAAACTGTTATACATTTAAACACACCCGTTTATAATTGATTAATAATAAGCTGATTCGGCGGAGGCAAGCACAATGTGTGATTGATCGCAGTTTGAGTCGATGTGATGCGAAAGTCTGCGGACAGAACTAGCCAAAGTCCAAATGCCAAAACTGGTTCTGCCAAATGTCGAAAAAAAACTTTTTTCGGTAAATTAGAAAAATACATTAAAATTATTATAAAGCCGGCATTTAGTGTGTCTGGAACCGAGTGGTTCAAAGTTTATCTTCTATCTCTTCTAGTTTGTTCTATTTTGCGTATTTTCCGAGCGACTCGTGCAACAAATAACGACTTATCGCATATATTACAAATATTTACTGCTGACAGCATCGATAATTCATGACCTACTCAAACTACCTTAAACAGTGCAACCAAAAACTTACCCAGACAAACTCATAAATAGTTACGCACGCCAACAACCGAAAAAAAGAAAAAGAAAAAACAAAACAATAACAATAACAAAAACAATTCAACAATAATGAAACTAAAGAAAGGAAGAACAAAATGTCAGAACTCTGGCAACGCTTATTGGGTGCCATCGTCGCCTGCCAGAGCCATAACAAATATAAAATATTTAAATAGTAATAAATTCATAATGTCAACGTGTTGTTGCTGTAACTGCCATAGATTTATAGACAATAATAACGACAAACACGAAACGCGACTTCCACTGCCAATATATAAATATATATATATATATATACATGTCTACAAACTTTGAAGGAACCTGTGACTTAAATAACTAAGAAACAAATATATTACTATAACTATCGACTTTCTAATACTCTATTAAAGCAGAATGTTTTCTAATAACTTTTATAATATTCCATTCGAAACAACATATGTTATAACATATAGTTATTAAATATTGTTATGGATATTCTACGAGGACTTTGTTTTTTATTTAATATAACATTTTCTTTAATATATGATACATGCAGAGTATTTAGAAATTGTATATGAAAAATCACATATTGATAATATAATAACGTTAAAAGCATTGAATTTTTTGTATATATAAGCTAAAGTCTTGAGATCAAACATTATTAAAACAAAATATATTTAATATATATATACGGTAAATTTTCAGGTATACCCATTTTTTCTTCTTAAATAGGGTATAAATAGCAAAAAAAATTTATGACAAAAAAAAACTATTTAATAAAATGATGGAAATGGCAACGTTTTATAACTTCATATAAGAAAATAATAAAATTCTTTTATTGTAGACATGATAGACTGTTAGTGAAAAGAGCTGGGGAACTGGGAGCTAATAACGAGATATACCTTAGATATATTTAATATATACATATAGACTATATTAAATACTATATGGCATGCCATAAAAATATAAACAGCACATAAAACGACTATGAAAACAATGGCACACGTTATACTACAGGGGGACATAGCAGAAATGAATGAGAAGGGGGGAATGAAAAAGAGAGAGAGAGAGAGAGAGAGAGAGAGAGAGAGAGAGAGAGAAAGTCTTGCTAGCTAATGAAATGTCATTGGACCCGAGCGGGGCTGAGGCGGCACTCGGGATGTCAGACTAAACTGAAATGCAAATGTCACGCGAAAAACTATTTGACGACAACATTACGTTGACATTATAATGCGATATGACCAAAAGAATATGCGGCCCAAGAGACCCGACAAACACACACACACGCAGGTATTACTTCTAGTCAACCGTCCCAAAATGTGCTGAAAGCTGAAGCCATGCCAAGTATTCACAGTCATATGCAAATTTTATTACCTCCTCTTTTATGGCAAGTCATGCAAATAAATTTATTAACTATGAAAATTAAAAGTAATATGGAGAAACCAATTATAAATAACTAAAGAATCATAAGCAAACAAAAAGAATAATTAGGATCATTAAGCTGAGAATAATTCAAACGCTAAATTTAAAAACAAGAACATTTAATATTGCAATGAAAATGGCATGTATATATAATATAAGATAAATGTACTTTTTATATATGTGTGTGTAAGTAAAAATAATATTTATAATAAACATTATAAATAATGAACATTAAAATAAATTACAAATGTATTTGAATTTATTATTTTTTATATAATATATTAAATTATAGATATTTTATATAAAGATATATAAAAAATATGTATTATATATTTTTTATTATTATTGATTACATATTATATTTATTTATTAAAAAAAATGTTCTTTTCCTATCAATATTTTTACAAAAATAAATTTAATATAATATATATATTTTTTTTAAACTATTATAATTTATATGTTTTAGTTAAAATTGTATATAATAGTTATTATAAAATAAATAAACTATTATGTGTACATATTTTTATGTATTTAGATTTTTATTTTTTTTTTATATTTAATATTTTTATTATTTATTTTCTCATGGTTAATGTATATTGATTTTATAGAAACTACTATTACTTAAACTTATTTATCATTCCAAATTAAGAGGAAGCGAAATCTTTAATAACCGCATGGCCTATATATAATTTATTACTTTCACGTTGTATGAAGGCTTGATCTCTGTGCTGACCAAGAAAAAAATGCCTACAGAAATTCAATTAGGCTTATCCCGTGCAACAACAACCAAAAACAAAAACAGCGCCAAAGAACAGCAGGTAAAACAGCTGCAACACCTGCGCAATTAATTAGTATTTGCCGCATTAATTTCACAAAAAACTCGGGAGCGCAAACCCACAAAATTGAATGCGAGAAAGGGAGCATGGGCACCGGGCTAATAAATTCACAAATGGGCCCGGGCATCAGCATCAGCATTAGAACGAGGCTCTGTAAAAGGCTTATCTAAGCCAGAAGCTCAGCTCTTGGGGCTACGCAATTAGAGCGAAAATGTGCGCCAAAGTCAGCAATGGGGCAAACAAACCACTAAAACACTAAAGCAACCAAATCAAATAAAGCAAATTCAGTTAATTTAAATTATAATTAAGGCCAGCCAGCATAGGGCAGGGCTCTGCGTTTGCTGATGCTAAGATAAAATGGGCTTTGAAGTGGGATGTGCTCGATTCACTCTAAATGTGACCTACATGCTACTGAACCTTTAATTTGGCAACAATTTCAAAACAGAATCAAGAGATAGTTTACATAGGAACAAATTTTGGCAAACCTTATCAGTATAAATGCAAAATATAAAATAATATAAAAAATATATAACTTACACACAAAATAAAATATTTAAAATGTAATAATATAATAAAAAAACGACATTTCTTTTATCTTGGTAATTTCATAATTTATAATTCAATTATTAAATTTACAATTACTTTTTAAAATAACATATATTGACATATATATATATTTAATTGTATATACATAAATAAATATACATAGATATTATTAGGGTAATTAAACCCTGTTTGGTACAAAAAGCAATTATTTATAAAAAAATCTATTTAAAAAATATTGTGCAGCTTTGGCAGTGCTGGACAATATATGCAATTTTATAGAAATATATATTTAAACAAAAAAATATATATTTAAATATAAAAATATATATATACATATATAAATAAATCTATAGAAAGCTAAAATAGTTATGCTTATTATTAATTGAAAAAATACATGTTTTAACCACATATTAAATAACATTGATGTCAAAAATTTCCAGGCACTAATAGCTTAAAAGGGCAATAGTAATTCTACTCGTAAACTCGTTAAGAGAGAAATAATATCTGTATTCGATACGTAATTTAATTGCAGAACTGACTAATTTGAGCCATAAATAAAATATAATCAAGCATGAACATATGAGCATTATTCATTATTTTGAAGTTTTTTTTGGGAATATAGCAAGAGTGTTACTCATTATTATTACTATTTATAAAAAATGTATATATACTTATGCTACTCGCTCAGCCCCTGAGGCTGATAAAAATCTCATCGGTGGCCATAAAAGGTGAACGGCTAAGTCCGCAGAGAGATATCATAATTTCCACTTCTATAATTTGTTTATGATTATAGCCGCATGCAAAATAAAACGCATTTAAGTAATTAAGTCATAAAATGAATGCGTGCGCTCGTAAAAGAAAAAAAACAATGTGGAAGCATTGCAATAACGCCAAGAACAAAACAATTAGGCAATTAAATGTGGCGCATATTACCAAAAATTTTCGCTTTGGTAACAAAACGCGCCATAAAATGCGGCCAAGGACTCGCAGGACACTTAAAAAAGGGTCACAAATATGACTATAAAAATAGCAAAAGAAAACGAAATATCAAAAAGAAAATGATGTGAAATGCTGTTGATTTGCCCGATTGCAGAGTGTTTTACTAATATTTATTGAATTCCATCAAATAATAAGGAAAAAGCATTGTTTAGGAACCGAGCGATGCGTACAGAAGCAGCCCAGCGCATATTTTTCGCAAAAATTCCAAGCGCGACAAAATGAATTCTTTTGTGACAAGTTCGGTTCAGTTGAGCTCCGTTTAGTTTAGCTGAGGAACTCTAAAAGGGCCATACGAGAACCCTCAATTCAGCGACGAACACTTCATATAAGGAACGAACTGTGTGATGTTTTCTTTTCGTTTTCTTGTTCTTACTCTCTTGTCACTGCCTTCCTTCCTAATATAACGCATCAAAGACAGTCAGGTGAAGGAATGCAGTAAACGTTTTGTAAGAAATTGAAAAATCTAAGAGAAAGCGAACAAGAAAACTTCGCAGCTCGATAAAGAAGTTGGGTTCGGAAGGGAGCCGGCGCAGCCAGAAAAAATCAGCAGAAAATGCGCTGCTTTAGTTCACATTATTGTCCTGGTCCTTGTGGATATTTGCTTGTGCATGGAATTTTTTAATAAACGTTAAAGTTTATAACATTCTCCATATACGAACATATCGACAGGGCACCTACACACTGTTGCCACGATGGGAGGGAGTAGCAGGTTAGGCTGAACTGTGCTGTGCTGTGCTGCGCTGGTCTGCGCTATGCTGACATCTAAAAAGGTAAGCCAAAGGCATAAAGAGCCCTCACATAAAACCAACTAATTAGGCAAAGCATCTAATTAGACAGACAACGAGCACAACCTGATTCCTTCCCAAAAAGAAAAAAATAAAATAAAATAAGTATATGCGTCTTTAGCGCCGGCTCGTAAAAGCCAAAGCCCAACCAAAATGACAGCGTCGCTAAAAATTCTTATCGCAATGCCAAATATTAAGCCCCCGTAAAGGGCAGGAAAAAACGAAAGGAAAGAGAGTCCCAGAAATTTATTGTGGCAAAGGTTAAAGATGCGCCATGTTAAATGTGGAAATTGTTTAATCCAGAGCTTAGCAATTACAAGGCACAGCGCTCGTGGTCAGCTGCATGAAATTGGGAGCTGACAACGTTAACCCAAACAGAAAAAAAAAGGAAAATGTTAAAATTTGAGCAATACCAAAGCGAACCTTATATACTCTGCCAATCACATATATTTGACTTGCACATAAAAGAAATGGATAAAAATGATTATCAAAGAAAATTACCAATAAATTAAAAATGTTTATCATCCCTCTTGTATTAGGAATTTATCTTAAGTATCTTAAGATTACTTATTTAGAGATGAGTTCTGAACATTATTGATTTTTCATTATTTTATAATTTTTTGCCCTTGTTAAATATTAAGTGAAAATATATGAAAAAAACTATACAGCTTTATGTTATTTAAGTCTAAGAACTATTTATCTTTATATAAACAACGAACAAAGTTTTTCAGTTAGTTTTGTGGATTGTATTAAATGTATAGTTTTTAAGAGCTGACGAATTACTAGTATCCACAGCAGCAATTAAACATGGTTAACTAATTTTGATTAAGCTTTAGCTATGACTGCTGGTTATGAGAGTAAAAGAAACTTGCAAAAAAGAGCGAATAAAACGACAGACCGCATTCTCTCAACAATAAATGTATGTCTCTTACCAGTATAATTATATTGTGCCTATATCCACTCTGAAGCTTATTTTCCAAAAGTAAAGTAGGTTACAGTGCTCAGAAAATTTCAGAAAGAGATTGTCTAAGAAAGAGTTTTTCACAGCTGAGTAGATAAATATATTGTGTCAAGCATTGAACTATTAAAGTGTTATATAATTTTAAACAAATATTTGAAAATTACATTGCTTACACTTTTCTAGCCTTGCTTAAATTTATTACAAATTTACTAAATATTCTATAATACCCTCACTGGCAGCGTATTCTAACAGAAATACACACACAAAAGGAAAATTATCTCAGCAAAGTGGAAAGAAATGCTATTTGCATTTTGTGTGCTTTGTAATTTGATGCTCGATTGCCTTTTTAGTGTGTAATGAGCTGGGCAGTAAATGCGTTTTATTTTGTCGCCAAATATATAGAAAAATAAAGTCAACGTGGCCCTTGTGCAGGTGCAACAGAGTACTGAATACTATTTATTAATATTAGTTTTAGATACTAGCCACATAGACTACACATTTCCATTTGATAAGGTCTGTTGGTTTTAATGTGATTCCATATCAATAAATAGTCGACGATTAACATTCTTAAATTTAACTCCAATAAATTGTATAAATAAATAAAGTAAATTATGTATACCCAAAAATTTTCCAATTGAATATAAAATATTTCAGATTCGGTATTTAAATAAAAAATCAGAGTTAGTGGCTAATTTGTAAAGTATACTAAGCTAATTTAATTAATGAAACTGAAGTATTATTAAGATTTTGAAGACTTCTACATGTAAGTCTACATATTTATGCTTACCTCAATTATTAATTTATATATGCATTTTCCTCGTCACATAAAAATGTTCTAACAAACAGAATTAATTTGCAATATTCAGGATTTCCATGCAACCGAATAGCAGATATTTTAAATATATTTTCTTGCTATTTTCATTTGACTAGCAACTTATAAATTCTATTTAATAAAATGGAATATTTTATTCACACTCAAATTTGTCTTTGGCCACACGAATTTTGTTTCATCTGATTGTTGTTGAGGCGCAAAAGTTCTCATCATAATTTCAATTGCATGGAACGCACGAGTGCATTAGCAACACCCTGAGAATATTTCGACACTTCAATTGGAAGCAAAATAAATTGCATAAAATATTCTATTTACGTTTTCACAGTCAAAAAGAGCAAGAGAGAGATAGAAAGAGAGAGAGTGAGAAGGAAAGTCAGGGAGATGCTTTGCCAAAGTATCCCAAAAATTATTTATTATATCTAATGCAATCAAAAATGGTTGTAACTGCACTGCCTGCGGGCTGCTGTGGGGGTAGGTGGGGAAAGGGCCTTCAAGGGAAGCCCAAAACAATGCGCATTTTGTTATTAATTTGCTTTTTGGATCGACAAGCAGCAAATTCTTGCTTTGAGTTATGCCTGGAATTTATGATAAGCTATGCGTAATCCGCATAGCTTTCGACAGTTATCGAAATTCCGACTGCAGAAAGAGTTGAAGCAAATCAAGCTGCGCGTACTCTATAATTATATGCTATAAAATATGCTATGAAATATATTTTTTCTGCAATCATAAGCACATTTGTTAGCTTAAGCTAAGAGCTCTGTTGAAGCTTTTAATATAATTAACTCAGTGCTAAAAGACGCAACAAAAACTTTTCTACACTACTAAATTTTATTTGATGGCCATATACGTCCTTTCATAAAATATGCAATTGCTTTATAAATTAAAAAGTAATTAATTATGTTGAGGAATGTAAATATTTTATTAAATTTAAATTACTGAATTTTTATAGTTGCAATATTTATCTGCAATGATACGATGAATAAAGAAATCATAGATTCTTGACAATAATTTTATTTTTTTGACGATATATAATAAAAATAAATTTGATTCAAGGCAAGAAAAAAAAATGTTTAGAAATTGTTTTAAAACAAATTAATTAAACAATAATCAGTCGATACTAGTGGTTACGATTTTCGCACACCAAAACTTTTTCTCAATAACAAAAATCATTTTTTTTAAATTGAATATATAATATAATAATGTATAATAATATATAATATAGCCGTTTTTTTCGCAACTTTTTTAGATATACTTTCACAGGAAAATTTTTATGCTAGGTTACTAAATTCCGTATCATTTGCAATTTGCAAAAATTTTGAACTTCAAATTATTTTAATTCAAAAGTAAAAATGACAAAATATAAAGAGTATTAAATATTCGTAATATAAAAATATTTTCTCTTTTCTTTTTTTTTTTTTTTTGTAATTGCAACAAATAAGTTAATTATTTATTTAGCAAACATACGAGCTCATGAGTTTTTAGTGGACATTAAGTTTTTGTCACGAGTATTTTAATTTGACGAGAGCTGCACAAAAATATGCAAATATCAGTCATTAAATTAATTAAAACAGCTTCACCTACGAAATGACTGTGCACAACACACACACACTAATACACACTCACACACACAAGCAAAAGAAACTTTTCCATTTGCATCTGAACTTTGTTGAAGTTGTGTTTAAATTGTTATTATTCAAGCTTTTGCAATTTGAATTTGTACCTGAGTTTTTTATTCAATTAAATTTTAAAATAAATTAATAAATAAATGAGTTTTGAACATTTTATTAAGTTAATAATAGAATAAATATGAATAAAAAATATATAAAATATATTTTCAATGAAAATTAAAGTTCTGAGAAAACTATTTGTACATTAAATTTGAATCTTTCTAATTAAGTCTGACTTAAAAAAAACGTAGATAAGAAAATCAAACCGAGAAAAGATATCTTTATTGAAATATATTTTATAAATTGTTTTATTTAAAACACTCTGGAATACCAAGCATTTTGCCAATCCCCCTGTAAACTAAACAAGCTGGCCATTTCGGCCAGTTGGAAACTTTATAAAAGATATGTTTATAGAAATTTATCAAATTATCAGATAAAACAAGTCGTTGTTCCATTTAGTGCTCATTCAACCCCTAAGTAGGCATTCGCCATGCCATTTCGCGGTTATTTTACTTGTTTGCCGAACTATCCACACACTTCGCCAACTGACCCCAAAAACCGTGATGCAGAGTTCAACAACCTTTGGCCATATCCCCAAAGGAAAAGTCTCTGATGAAGCTGTTTTTGAGGGAGCTTATCGAAGACACACACACACAGAAGCACTCCCACACGCACGCACATACACATGCATGGAAAAGCAATAATCATAGGCATAAGATTTACTAATAACAATGATATAAGACATTTGCGCAAATGAGTATATAATAAAGCTAATGGAAAATTATGGAGCTAGCGGGCAAGTGGGATTTCGCTTAGATGGAAGGGAAAGAAGAGGCCGAGAGGTCGAGAGGCTGGCGCCACTTTGTTGCCATACCAGCTTGGATACATCTATATATTATATATATAAAGGCTTTAAAGGGAATAGCCAGACAGTAAAAGTTAGCTTTAACTCAGCAGCAGCAAACAATTTATATATTGCTATCTTTTTTTTATCAATATTGCATTGAGTCTCAATGTAATTGATTAAATTTACCTTTAGACAATTTATGGGCCATCATTTGAAGTTAAATGCGAACTTTTAATGTTTATTGCCTGCACATATTGCAACTAAACCTTTTTCGAGATTGGGGACGGTGCGCTCACCTTAATGGCCTATTAAGGTGTTCTACGGGTTCGTGTTTGGGCCTGCGATTTAAATGCAATTAAATTGAAATGTGTTTTTTAATATGCCTTGGCCATCGGGGTAGTCAGGAAATGCCTGAAGCCAACAGAGGAGAGAAACAGTAACCTATTTCAATATCATAAATAACATACAACTCATTAGACACCTAGATACAGATATATTATTCAAAAGGGTTGTTGAGGTTTAATTTAAAGAAGAGAAATGTTTATGCAGTCATTTTAAATTTATATTATTTTATATTTAATATAAAAATATCATCATATTAAAATTCTCATCTTTACAGAGCAACTAATGGTCGATTTGTGTGAGAAAACATTTTATAAATTATATTTACCAAGGTAAAGGGTATCTAAAAGTCAACTACTATAGCTCAAAGTCCTTTTACTGTATACAAACACAGCCCTAGTCAGATATAATAAAATATATATTCGCTAAAGCATAACTATGGATTCTTTATGCGCTTAAATCGTTTTACAGGTTACCTTAATTGGTTTTTTTTTTGCTTTACATTTTAAGATTTCACTTTCTGGTTTCCTACATATTAGCTGTTTGGATATTATATTAAAATTATACGTAGAGATATTTTTACATAGGGTATCTATGAGTCGCAATAGTTTTCTGCGGTCACATTAACTTTAGTTTTATCAGATATTTCACTGTATATAAATTATAGCCAATCAATAATTCTCTTTTGTACCACAAGTCCTTCACAGGGTATCTGGTAGTCGTCTACCTCACTTTTACTGATTATTTTTGTGCCTTATGGCAAGATATTAATTTATATAAAGAATATAAATTATAAATAAGATACTTAGCGTATTTCAATATGATCAATATGATATGACGGGGTATTTAGCAGTCGTTCAACTGTACAAATCAAACACCAATAGATTTTCGATAAACATTCTTCTTTTTAGTAATTAAACTATTCAGTAATAAACAATTTACACATAGCAAACAACACTAGAGGGTATTTATCGTTCGACTACCTTAACTAGGAGAAGTTTAACGATTTTTGGACACACTTTATGGCCACAGCAATGGTCCAAAAGGGCAAGCCGTTCTCTTCAATTAAAATAAATGAAATTGCGTACGTACCCTACCTCGCCGCGCGCATACCCCGCTCTCAAAAAACAACAGGAGTCTAGGGTAGGAGCTTGTTGGCTCGTAAAAGCATTTAACACATTAAATGAGCGCCCGCTCATCGATGAATAGCCTGCCAGCATTTATTTATGAACAGCAATAATAACTTTTCAAGCATTTAATTTAGCTGCAAAATGGCTAAATACAATGCGTCACGCCCAACTTTTTAGCGGTTTTCGGGACGCCCACATACACTCAGAGTGAGAAAATGTCAACCAAAAATTGTCAAATGCACAGCATTTTATGCGCCATACATTTATGTTGATGCGGTTGGAAAGTTTTTTAATTACATTTGCAGAAACCACCCCCCGTCCGCTCTCCGCCCGACAATTCGTCTACCTACATGCAATATATTTTACGGTTTATGATTGTGTGTCGAAAAACTCATTTAATTTCGTAACAATTTGAAAATGATAACAAAAAAGTTATTTCTTATCAGCATGCAAATGTTTTTAGCTCACATTTATAGAGTGAAATTGTGTTCATAAAATATATCTTTAAAGCTAGTTATGTTTTGCTGACATTTGCATTAAATTTGATTTGGCCCAGGCAACCCTAACCCACTTTCTCAAATGCCTGTCAATCAACCAGCTTGCCAGGCCCATCCATCCATCTATCTATCTATCTACCAAAGCAAACTCTTTGCGAAACTTGGCTACTTATCATCTGTGGCTCACACAAACAAAAACTAATTGCTGAAAGGCTGTAGATTATGTAAAGCCTAGCTGAATGACAGCAATGTATCCTATCCTATCTCTAACCCTGAATCATAAAAATGTTTAGACAACACACACACACACACACACACACAAAAACAGTCCCACACACATACACACAGAGCTCATCATTCATTTGCTGCTGCCTTTCGAGCAAGTAAACATGGCAAAATGAAGAAAGTGCCTGCTTAATGTTATCAGCCTCATGCGATCTAATGTGACCCAAATATATATCCATCTATATATATATGTATGTGTATTAGTATATATGGTATGTGTGCGTATGGCACATAAGTAGCTGCTGACCAAGGCAAACAAATTTAAAGCAATCTCATTGAAGCTTGGCCAAGTAGGTCGCATAATTAGCCTGGAAGCTTGCCAAGAAACCAACAGAAATTTATAGTTATTAAGCAAAGGAAAGAGATATATATTTATATATATTATATTATTTATGAACTACAATAAGTGTATTAGAGAAATATTTATTAAATGAATAATATATTTGGCACCATGAGTCACTTACAATTTCGACATGATAAATTTGAAGCCATAATAATAATAGCAAAATTTTATAAGGAACAACCATTATATCTATATATTTATATATATTATATTACATATAATTTAACTCTTACTCATATAATATTATTTATAAACTATAATATAATATATATTTATATATATATATATATATATATATATATATATATATATATATCAGTCTTATTTATTCTCATATGCATACCCAAAAACATACTCCGTTTCAAACTTGTAAATTGTTTTAAAAAGGCCTTAATAAATTTAATTTAAGTATAGTTATCTGCAGGAAATAATAAAAACAAAAGCTATAAAAATCAGCAAAGCTCTTAATATTAAATAATTTAACCTTAATACAACGAAACATTAATGCAAAATCATATAAAAGCGCAATGCAAAACGAAACCAGTTGGCAGATGAAACCCCAGAGGCCTACGACAATATTCGACATATTTAAATTTAATAAATTTATAAAACATATTTAATAATGAAATTCTTAATAGTTTTGCTGGGCTGCCTAGCTGTGGGCTTGGCAGCTGACGTAAGTAAAATAATAATAATATGTTATATTAAATTATAATTAATATAAATATATTATTTGAAAATATTATATTCAATTACAAAATTAATTATAAAAACCCACAATCCTACTTTAGATAACTGATGAACAAAAATCGACAATTCGCGCAAATGCCATGAAATGCACTCAGCAGGAGGGCAACACCAAGGAGCAGGCAGTTGCGCTGCGCAATGGCAACTTCGCGGATGCCGACGATAAGGTCAAGTGTTATGCGAATTGCTTTTTGGAGAGGGCTGGCTTTATAGTCGATGGCCAGATCAACGGAGATGCCGTGCTGCAGAAGTTGGCACCCGCTGCCGGAGCGGATCAAGTGAAGGCCGCCCTGGCCACTTGTGAGTCGATCAAAGGTGCGAATAAGTGTGATACCGGCTTCCAGATCTATCAATGCTTCTACAAGAATCGCGCCTGGGCTTAGATCTTACTTAGTTCTAAAATATATTTTAATTTATATTCCTAAGCATGCTCTTTTATTGTAGTTAAGCTCCGCATTCAATCGGTTTCCCGTCAGCGTCAACAAAATTTTTAGTCGTTTACCAGATTCGTCCTATAAAAATATCAAAAATATTCAGAAAAATTGTCCGTTTTTTGTTTCCGATTTTTCGTTAATATTTGGAAACAGTTTTAGATCATAAGTAATCAAAATTTGTAAATTATCAAAATTGCAACTAAAAATGTCGTTAAACAGAAATGCCATAAAAATCAGACTCTTAAGAAGCCTATTAAACTCCCGTAAATCAGTTACCAGCCGTACCATATTCGATGTATCCAATTTGAAAGAGTTCGAAAGTAAGGTAAAGTGTTCAAAGAGACCAGTCCTAGTGAATTTTTATGCCAGGTCAGTTGGGTATCAAAAGTGACTATTGGTAAATTAACTGGTAAATTGTCGTTTAGCTGGTGTACCCCATGTAAGGCCCTCACGCCCCGCCTCAATTGCATTATAACTGAGCAGCGGGGCAACATGGAGATGGCGCGCGTTGATATCGATGAGTTAACGGATCTGGCACTTGCCTATAACGTGAGTTTGGTGCCGTCGATTCTGATTATGCATAAGGGCGAGGAGCTGAATCGGCTGGAGGGGCTACAGCCGTCAGAGCTGATAAGAAATTGGCTAGCGACGGTCATCAAGAAGCACGCACCCGATTGCATATTCGTTAAAAAGTGATTTGTCTTTAAGTTCACACACACACTCGGTAACTATGAATAAACACGTTTTTAATTAATTTTTTTGTAATTTTAACTAGCGTCGCTTGCTGTCTGGCGATTTACCAGTGCAAATATCGGTGCCGGCAATTCAAAATGCAAACAAAGTCTCGACTCTCTACTCTCTCACACTCTCGTTGCCTGAATCTCAAACAATTTGTGAATCAGCGCCAGAGTTTTGTGAGCCAACAACAAATACAATGGGTAGCAACTCGTATATGCTCAGTTGTTTGTTTATTTGCTAGCCCAAAAGCAACAAAGATACTGTGCTCTCTCTCTCTTTCTCTCTCTCTTTCTCTATATATATCTATACATCCAGCTATTCAGCTCTGCTCATGTATCCATCCATCTCGTATTTGCTTTTGCTGGTTATGTCCTGAGCTTAGGGGACCACACTCTAATTGATTTTGGTAATGTTGCTTTTTAATGAAGTGTCAAATGCGTGTTGCTTGGTTTGGGTTTGTGTTTTGGTCCGGAGCAAAGCTTCAAGATGCATGTCATGCCACAGAACAATGCCTGATGAAGTATTAAGTCCTTGTACTCCCCAAGGACTTCAATGAAAATACACTGAAAACTGTTTGTATGCAATGACACTAACTATGAAATCTGAACTGGTTGGCGTTAAAATAATGAAAAGTTAATTTTATAATGATGTCCAAACAAGTTTTCTATAGAATTTTATTATATAAATAATACATTTTATGTCTGAAGAGGCATGTTATATTTATACAAACTGGTACACATCATTTATCTATATATACAATGAACACAAAACGTACGCCTTGAATCCACACAGAAACCAAAAATATCGTCTATAAATAAATATATAAAAGCAATGAAATAAATTAAAAATAATCTTATCTCATTAAAACAGCAAGCCAGATAATTATAGTTTAAAAAATATCACCAATAAAATGAGTGCCTTGATGCTTATTTCACAGAACATTCATTTCGAATATCGCTGTGAGCTGAGTGGATTCACATCGGCCCATTAGCTCAGCTGGTTAGAGCGTCGTGCTAATAACGCGAAGGTCGCGGGTTCGATCCCCCCATGGGCCAAGATTGTCTTTTTGTATTTTTATATTCTTATATTTATATAGTTTCAAATAAAATTTTTATCGATTTATTGATATATAAAATTTGATTTACTAAGAATATTTTAAATTTAATTTTTATAAATCAGAATTCTTATATATTATGAAACAATAAAAAACGCACAAAAATAATTGTAGAAATATATATATATATATATATATATATATATAACTATATGTAATACAATTAATTGTCAAGTAACATACAAATATTTAAATTGGTATATACATTTATTTAAAATTATACTTCAAAAGAAAGAATTATGTACAAAATATTGCAATATTTTTTGTTTTTCAATAAATAAAAAAAATATATTATATCTATTATTATTATTATTTCCACATTATAAATTCAATTAATATATTTAATAGTATAAAATTTAAATCCTAAATCACATCATACAAATAGCATATGAATGGGGTAACATTTTAGTGCGCTTGAAGGTAACCAGCATACAGGTTTATTAAACAAAGTCTATAGCCTTCTGTCCTTGCTTTTGAATATAATTGCCTGACCACCAGGCAACAGTCTAGCATGCCAGCCCGCATCCATAATATGACAGACAAATCCTTAACCCTTTTACCAAACACACGCACAGCCTTCCAAAATACATTACCATAACCATTCTGTTAGCTGATTGAAAAGGGGGAGGCGACGACTAAGGCTATGGGGAGGACTACAACGACAACGACAACGACAACGACGACACTTATGACCATAAACAAAATTGAAATTATAAAGCAAAAATGTGGAACAATTGTCAAAACTGCAAAGAAGCAGAATGGCGCTTGTGTGTGTGTGTGTGTGTGTGTGTGTGTGTTTGTGTGCGTGCAGGAGAAACTGTTTGTGCTGGGCCCACAAAATAGATGTGCCGCAATGTAATTGAGTATTTGTATTCAATTAAGACTTATTTCAATATTTGCATGCGTCGAATGCAACAGCCCAGACAATCAACACAGACAACAACAGCTCGACAGTGGCCGGGAAGCAGTGTTGTTGTTTCCAGTGTTGTGAGTGTTTGCCAGTGTTGTCCAGTGTTTGTTAACAGTTGCTGGCCCAATGCAAATCCCCTCCATATGCTCGAACATAATTTGCTGAAACGAAACTTGAACAAACAGACGGGGCCTGGACAGCGGCAGGAGCAACAGGAGCAGCAGTGGCAGCTGCAATAGAGTCCAAATCTCTGGATTTTGCAGGGGGAATTTAACGCCACTAGGGATTCTAGGCAAGGGCAAAGAGTCGGATTGTACATCATGTGTGCAAACTGTCTGAATTTGACAGCCCGCATAAAGCGCTGGGCAGACAACGCCGCCGCCACTGCCGCTGCCTAGGTAAACATGTAAAGGAGTTAAGCAGATGAAGGAGAAGAGAGAGAGGCTATAAATGCGATGCCTGGACTTTTAGTGGGTGTGCCTGTGTGTGTGTGTGTGTGCGAATGCGAGTGTGCACGTCACAAAATGCAACAAATATTAATTTTTATTATGCAAACATTGCTTTAATTACATTATTTTTGCGTATGGTCCAGCAGACAAACCAACTTGACATGTTGGCACATGCGTTCGTGTGTGTGTGTGTGTGTGTGTGTGTGTGTGTGTGTCACGTGTATGTATGTGTGTGGTTAACTACCTCCAACCACAAACAACGCTCGGTCCCTAGCTCATTCAGTTTCCCTCTTTCTCTCTCTCTCTCTCTCTCTAGCGTTCTCTCTTTGTATGATCAATCACTGGAAAATTGGATTTTCATATGGGCCCGAGATGGCTGTGTGTGCGGCGTTTATGCAATTTCCCGTGGCCGTGGCCATAGCCTTGTGGCTGCAAAAATCAATCGGTTGCCAATGTTGAAACAAACTGACGCTGACTCGCCCATGCCCCACGCCCCAGCCGACCGCTTGACAAGCACAAACACAAACTTAATCAGCAGCCATGAATTGGTCAATAATTTTTAAATACAAATCAAGTGTTAACTGCGGCGCTTTATGAACCCTGCAACACATCAAAAGCCAATTTTCAGCATTGGAGGGCCAGCGTGCGGCCACTGCAAAGCTGTTTGCGCAACGGTTTAAAATTTCATCCAAAAATGATGCATGAGGCAGCCACTTGACGATGGGGCTTATGGGTCTTCGCTTCAAATTGATTGCCCATTGACAAATATCTGATGGACTATATAGATTTGAGCTCGAAAGTCGATGATGTAATGAGTGGAAATAATTTCTATTTTGAAATTGAAAATTTAAGTACTTAAATTACTATATATTATAAAGAATTTAATAAATTACATATTAATAAAAATAAAAAATTATTGATAGAGTACCGAATTTAAATAAAAGATAAGTAGGATAGAAGAAATTTTCTTTATCACATTAAAGTATATATAAATCGTTCCTATGATTTCAAATAAATAAATTAATTTAGTTTACATACATGATAAACACTGAAAGTCGAGTTGGAACCAATAATAGATCTTCCTATATTCCTAAGCGTAATTTTACAAAGAACAAAATTGAATATAAATAATGGAACGGAACATATACTGGAAATATATAATAATTTAAGCAATATAAAATATTTTACCCGTTGCAGTATTTGAATATATTCAAACTAAATTAAGATTTTATTCTCAAAATAATATTCTGAATATAAAAAATGTTTAATTATTATATGACTATATATAAAATAAAATGTATTTTCAATTTATATATTTATTTATTTTTATATAGATAGCTAGAAATAACTCTACATTTTGAATTATACTTTTATTATAAAATCTCACTTATTAAATAATTAAAACAATTTTAATCATATTTAAATATTTACAATATTTTTAAATGAATTTAACACGTAGAGTCAATCAAACATTGCCCCAGTAATTTCTATAATTTTCTATAGCAACGAAATAGTATAGAATATCTTATCCAAATACATTCTGAATAGAGTTTTCAAATATTATTCCAATCACTCTTCGATTTTAGCTCTTTAACACGTTCCGGCTTTATGGCCATAAGAAATGTCACTCATTTGTCTTCTAGGAAAACTTTGAATCTCTAAAACCGCAACTGTCTCGTAATGCCGCACAGAGATAGGGACAGAGAGAGTGTGTGTGTGAAGAGAGAGAGAGAGAGAGAGAGAGAGAGAGAGATACACATATACACTCAACACACACATCGTGGGATTTTGACACTCAAACAGATAGATGTATTCAGCCAGAACCCTTTTTGCCGGCTCAAACCATTTGGCAATCAATATAAACAGACACGGAGCTCTACATATGGAGATATTGTAGAGTTTTTTATTTTCGGAATTTTTTTTTATTTTTGCTGCTGGGCAGGCAGATCCATCGCATCGTCCGGCTTTGGCCACGGACAAAACTGCTGCCTGGCGGAAATTCGATTTATTTTCATCAATATTCAATGTCAATGCAACATCTTGGTGGCCGAAACCAGAAACGTACATCAGGCATGTCGAGGCCAACGGGATTGCAACAGCAACAGCAACAGCAACACAGCCTGGGGCAGGGATGCGAGGGGCTGCTACACGAGTTGTGAAGGGGTGCCATGGAAATGGACTTTGTGGCTTGAACTTTTTGGGGTTTTCCTATTAAAATTTGATGCGCACGTTGTCTCTTGTCTCATGTCTCTTGCTGCAGGCAGGCACCGCAGCATCCCCTCCCAGCAGATGGCATTGCCGCAGCTTTGGAGTTCCATTCACACACACACACACACTTGACGCTTTACCATTGCATATTTAAACAAATTTATTTGCAATTTAGTGTTTGCGGTCTCTGAACATTTTCCCCATTTGAAACGGGCACTGGACGTGTCCCTGTTTGATCACTGCAGTAACGCTGCTGCTGCCTTTTAAGTGGCGCGCGAAAATTAATTAAAATTTGGAATTTATTGACAAAATATGTCAATTTGATTTCGTTTGCCCCTTCACCACTTCTCGCATAAACAGAACAAGAACTGGTAGCAAATAATCATATTTACGCTGCAGTTGAGCTATAGTTATTGCTGAAATTTGTAATACAAATATTGCAAAATATTACTTTATTTGCAAAGTGCATTTGATTCATATTGAATAGACAAACATTAGTTCTGCTCTAGAATTTCCTATCTATTTTCAATTTCGCAATTTCAGCTAAATTTGAAATGTCTAAAGTTGCAAGTTCGAACCGCATTTTGAACCTTAATTTAATTTTTAACAACATTTCTGTGTTTGCATAGTTTATTAGTTTTTAAATATTCAGTTATTATACATTTGACTAAAATATAATTATTTTTATTTATTAATAAAAAGTGTACCTAAAAAATGTATTTCTTTCATGCAAGAAATTGTAGCTTATTTTTTAGCATATTTAAAGGGAACTTAAAAAGTTCAACTTGCTGACTTGGGCTACCGCTGCGAGCAGAGCAAACACAAAAGTAAAAGAATCAACAGGAAATTGCACGCGACACACGACACGCGGTTATTAAAGTCATATTTGTGCTAAAGGCGAAAAACGTCGGCACAGCAGCAGCAGCAGCAGCAGCAGCAGCACCAGTAAGTAAAAAGAAAGTTGGAGAGGGAAACAGTTGAGAGTGTAAGCAACGTCCGCATGCAACGTTGCGATAAGAGTCGTCAACGCTGTGTGGCCACAGCTAAGTAAATACGTAATCCACGTGAATCCGTGGTCCAGCGGCTACTCAAAGTGTGTGTGTCTGAGCACACAATCTGTGGGCGAGTGTGCGAGAGTGACAACAATACTCTATGTCGTAAAGGCCTTAGCACGCGCTATATAGTTGGTCTATTTGAGACCATTAGCTCGCGTTTATTGTACGTTTGTAGAAAAGGAGACAACAAGCAGAGTGGCGCAGTGGAAGCGTGCTGGGCCCATAACCCAGAGGTCCGAGGATCGAAACCTTGCTCTGCTATAATGTTGTACAATGGAAAATGTTGATGATTTCCATTTTTTTATTATTTTTAATTTAAAAATAAGAATATCACATTCTATAAAAGCATTTATTTTAAATAAAAAATGTAATTAATAAATATAACATAAAATTCTTTACTCTTATTTTTAAACAGCATTTAGCTAACAATAATAAAATGAACAATGTGAAATTAATAGTGCTACAACTAAAATAAATGCTAAAAATTTTTTGAATTGAAATTAAAAATAAAATATTGAATAAAAAAGCTACTTCCCATACCGGGAATCGAACCCGGGCCTTCTGGGTGAAAGCCAGATATCCTAGCCACTAGACCATATGGGATTAATCACTTTAGTGATAAAACATATATTTGAGCGTAAAGTACTATTAAGAGTTCACATATTTTGATATTTGTATAATTTTCTATTTTATTGTATTCCACAACAACAAAATAAATGTATTGTATTTATAGTTTCAATATAAATAATCTATTCTTTTATTTAAAATAAATCTAAATATTATTGAAATATTTATAAAAAATTTACTTCCCATACCGGGAATCGAACCCGGGCCTTCTGGGTGAAAGCCAGATATCCTAGCCACTAGACCATATGGGACTGACCAAGTTTTTGATAAAATATATATTTGAGTGTAAAGTAGTATCAAGAACTCACAGATTTTGCCGTTGCTATGATTTTCTATTTTATTGCATCCCAATAATAAAAATACATGAATTGTATGTTTTACCCTAAAATAAATAATCTGCAAGTAAATAAACTTATAAAATTAAATTATTAATATATCTAAAAGAAAAAGAAATTCGAATGTTACAACGATTTTCCCATACCGGGAATTGAACCCGGGCCTTCCGGGTGAGAGCCGGATATCCTAACCACTAGACAATATGGGATACGTATGTTGTGCTGCCAAATGCTTAATATATATTTATTCACAATGTATTTCTAGAGTTACTCTTTATGTGTTTCCATTCATATGGTATTTAAATGGAAAACATAATTTTGATAAAAACTAATCGACAATTAATACATATCAGAAACTTCATTGAATTATAATTCCAATACTAAACATATTTCCATTGTTACAAAGCATAAATTCGGTCGTTTTTAAGAGTCTTTAGTAATAAGTGCCTGCTTATAAAAGAAGTAGATTTAAGATATTTATGTATATATAAATTTGCGTGTTGAGGACTTGAGCTCTAAAATTTGATTATCATCAGTATATTAATAATTATATATAAAGTGTTTGACAGCCAGAAACACATCTCCCATATTGTCTAGTGGTTAGGATATCCGGCTCTCACCCGGAAGGCCCGGGTTCAATTCCCGGTATGGGAAGAACATGTGATATGGTTAGTTGATTTTTTTCTTGTATATTTTATTATTTTAGTATATAATATAAAAAATTTTATGACTTATAGGGCCGCATTTCTAAATAGTAATTTATGGGTTAAGTCAATTTTGTGTAATTGCGATCGAAAGTCTTATTTGTCGGTCAAATTAAAATTGTTAAATATTTTGTTTGTTAGTAATTATATTATTTGGAAAATATATAGAGAAATTGCAATCATGATAAATTAAATTGGAGAAAGTAAATAATCTAATATGTCGCGTTAAATTAAATAGAAATAAATTAAAATCAGCATTTGGTACGAGACCATCAATATCCCAGAAGGCCCAGGTTCGATTCCCGGTATGGGAAGTAAATATGTTGATTATTGTTCACTAATATATTTAAATTCATTTGAAATAAAAGAATACATTTAAATAAAGAAAACATTTACGAATATTATTTGAATAAACAGTCAAAATGTGTATTTTTACTTGAAAAATATTTGTTGATGTAGCGGTAGCAACGATCGAAACGTGTTCATTTGTTTTTATTTTCTGCGTCTTAGAATTCTCAACGTGTTTTGCCAACCGGCTCTTAGTGTGGTTTTTTGTTGAGACGGAACGATTGTCATTAGTAGAGGTAGACTGACGTTCTACCCAAATACTAAAAGGCCAATTGATGATACGAAATTATGATTTTTTGTGATTATAATTTGATTACCACGATTCTGACGGGGTTGCTCCTGCCTAGAATTGTCGGTCGTACTGATGGTCTTCAACTAATGACAATTTCTCTTCTAAATTATAAATTTGAAGTCTACGAATGTGTAGAGTGACTATTTTGTAGGGTATTTGGGTTGTCCAATGCCTTATGTGAGGGTTGCTGTTTCTTGGTTGTTCACTCCATATGGTATATTGCCACTTGTCTGCTCGCTTATTGATGCCCTTGCCAGCAGAACGTTGGTCTTGTTGGCGTTGGGTCTATTTTTAGTGAGGGGTATGGCAAGTAGAGCGGTCGTCTGGCTCTGTGGCCGTGGCAACGAAATAATCAGAGTCAGAGCAGTTGCCGCCACTTCTCTTGCTGCTCTATCGTTTCAATCATTTTGTCTATATGAGTGTGTGTTGTGGCGTGTGTTCACTTTATTTTTTTTTGGGTGAAAATTTACATAAAAATCGCATTACACTTAACATCCACTTTGCTAAACGAAGCGCATGAAGCGGGCGCCACGTGGTTCGAGCTTGGTTTTCCGTCTTTTTTTTTTTGTCCGCTTTGGACGATTGCGCTTTTGTAAGCTGACAACGCGAGTGAGTGTATGAGTACGCGGCTACGTATGTGTGTGAGGCAGGTTTTGTTTTTGTCTGTTGGTCGGCGCAAAGCGATTTCAAGTGCATCGTTGGGCCTACGAAAATTAAATTAAAAAGCGCATCCAAAACGACCAAATGAAAAGAGCTTTTCGTTTTTCCCAATAAAGTCGCATAAAAAGTTATTTCCAAAAACCAATTACAATTTGTCGATAGCCATCTTTATTTGGTCAGCACTCGCATTTTATAAAGCAAGTGCTGCCTAGCTAGGAGGTGCTTGACTAGGCTCGACTAGGACATACCCGAACCAAAAAAAAGTGTAAAATTGTTTTATATCAAGGCAATTATAGGTGCGCCGACACGCTACATGTACCCCATGTCTTTCTCTTGACATTTTGGTGCATTGTCTCTTGGTTTACTGTTTAGTTTTCTTCACCACATCTTATAAGCCCCTGACATGTATATTTTACAACTTCATTGGCTCTTAAAATCTAAGCTCTCATCCATTTTAAACTGCCAGAATCTCCTAGGCAACACATAAAAAAAATCATACATATGTATTTTCAGAAACAAAAATAAAATTAGAAACAAATTAATGATCTTGAAGGAACGATCGAAATACCACACACTTGGTCTCTATATGTCGTCAGCCCTGACTCCAGAATTTTCGCTTCTTATTTTTTGCACGTGTTGATTTCACAAATATTTTTTTCAAATTCGCACTATTCACCTGTCACCACGTTGTTTCGAATGTCGAATGTCTTTCGCCAATCGCTCAGCAAGTTCTGGTGACTGTCCCTACTTAGGCAGGTCATACAGAACTTTTGCCTAAAACTGTATAATCGTACGAATGTCGATCAAAGAGGAATTATGCAAACAAATTCTACACAAAGATTTTAGCAGCACACTTTTGCAAGCTCATAAGAATTGTTTCGTTACTATTAAAGAAGAAGAAGACTTCTGGCAATCCCTATACTCCAAACCTATCGTCTAAAATTTCATTATCGGCCTGTAATTATTCCTGTCAGTATTTATATTGAATATTCTATATCTAATTATGCTTGGCTTTTGCCTTTTCCGAACAAACGCTACTGCCATCACGAAGTGGAATATTTATTGACTGTGAAATACTGGGTATTATTTCAACGTCATCAATATTATTCATACCTCTTCGACCTCTACTAGGTTGCTTGCTAAACGTATAATAAGCTGCAAAATCAGCTAAGCATACGTCTTCTAGAGCATCAGGGCGCTGAGCATAATGTTCATAAGACCCAATAAAAATATATCAGTTGAAGCATCAGCTAAGCTTTGCAATTGTTGCCTAGAGCTAAGTATCCTAACTCGATGTTCTGGTAGTGAGGTATTTTTATATACTTCAGCATTACTGCTTTCGGATAAATGCAGTAAACAGCTTCTTGGGCTGATATTTCTGTTCCCGAAATAAGTTTGTGCCTTATGTGCTGTAACTTTTGTTTAATAGTTACATTTCCTCTGCTGATCTCACTTACTGCTTCACGCATCAACTTTGAAATACCCTTCTGAGACTTATTAATGTAATTAACTACATAGCTGCAGCATGCATAGGGGTCTCATGAACTGAATGTCAATATTGGCTCTCTGTAATTGAAACAAGTGAGTGTTATAAGCGTTGAGCGTTGAGCTGCAAATAAACGCTTTAAGAAAGTTATGAATAACGTCGGTAGACCAAACTACCCTATTATTGCCATAACCTTCTTTTTTTCTGCTTCCCAATGAACAGGATAATACCCTTCAATACGCTATAGCCATGATCGTGGCGAATTAAATTATTTAGAACGTCCTCATTACGAGCATTTGCAGCAGAAATTCCTAGAGTAGAGGTATGCTTTCGTAAGCAAATAGACGTATTATTTCGGATATTGATCATTTCCATCTTTTTATAGTTAAAAAACAATTTATCACTTCTACAACCTATCCTATCAAAGAGCTCCTCAGAATCACAATCCTGAATCATATCTAAAGGTCTTTGACCCTCCCCAGGAGCTATAATAATTCTCTGCATGGCTATATTTTCTACAGGAAAATTTTCCAGCAATTTTTCCTGGCCTCTGGGATTTCCTTTTGAACATTATTTTGTTCTTGGATACCCGCTTCATTTGTTTGTTGTAGAAGTTCCGAAACTAAATGCCTATCAGCAGCTAACGCGATAAATTGGTACATTATCAGAAGAAAAGGAGGACATCCATTGTTCATTAACATGTGCCCTATATAACTCTGTATCGATCAAATATCTCATAGCTCTTACAATCTTAGAAGGTCTAATGGTTTCAGCCATGAAATCATGACTATACTCCAATCTTCATGAAACGTCCTTGGTAGAGATGTAACAACGTTTCCAACAGGAATGGGCCCATTTGATAGCAGTTAGATATTTGAGATTTTCTTCTATTCTATTTTCTATTATCTGCCTAAATTGTGTGACCCGTTGATGCTTGTTCTAGGAAACTTTCATTTTTCTTGTAGTCATCTTGCGTTTCTATGGATTGAAATTTCATTTTGCAAACACCTCTAGAAATGCGTCTAATTATATTAAAGCTCTACTTAGTGTGAAAGGCAGATCTATGTTTCAGGAGAAATAGTATTTAAGAAATTTTCAAATGTTTCTCATATCTGTTTCTGGAGTATCTGAATGATATGATATAACCTTAGCTGGGCCTTGTTTAGGGGAGGAGCTAATTAGATCGGTGTAATCATGTATGAGCTGGGTCTTCTCGATGAGAAATATTATTAGCTCCTCATTGAGCCGCCAGCTCTAGTGTCTTTTCTGCAAGTTTGTGTGTAAATTAGTTCGAGAGGTATTATATGGCATTGGTATCATTGTTTCCTTTGTATAATTTTGCGATGCTAAGTTGGACTATTGTCGTTGACATTGAAGGCGCAGTTTACCGATTTAATATTTATGTTCAATGAATTCTGTATGGATTCTTGAGAAATAAAATCAAGTTTACTAGCTAATGTAATGTTTGTAAATCGGTGATTTTCATGTGCTTTTAAGTCATAATTGAATTGTCTAAAATGAGTTGTAAAATCGCACATGGCTCGCCCGAATAACTCCTCTAGTCGCGCTGTTGACTCACGGCACACGTTAAGTGTTTGGGCCATTAAACATTTATGGGGCACAGTTAAAGCGACACACGCTAAAGGTGAAAATAAAAAAAATATTGTTCGGCCAGCTGTTTGTTACGCGTCTGGTTATTAAATATAATTAACGCACGCCGATTTGTTGACCGGCGCCATAAAATGAAGTTGTAGTTGCATAAAAGTTGAATATGCAATGTTGTATAAGAGCGAATGGAGAGGTGCAGGGGTCACTGGTGCCCATCTGCTGTTCCCAAATGTGCAGCGAAGCTTGTCTAAAAACGAAAGTTAACGCACAAATTAGTCGAGCTTATGGGGGGGGCAATACCCGTAATATATATTTAAATGCAACTGATTAATCATGGATAAAGTTGTTGTGTGTTCACAGTTGTTGCAGCTCGCTCACGTGACTGAAAACAATTTGACTTCAAACACATTAACAGTTACGGTCGATGTTGAAAAATAAAAAAAAAAATACTAGAGAAAAAATTGTAAACGTGCACGCAGAGAGTGAGCGAGGAGGAGTGGTCAGGGTGATGGGTTTGTCACCAACATTCGAGGAACAGCAACTAACTTGGCTAACTAAAAGTTTTCATGCATTGTCGTTGACAGTGCAATAAACATGCCAAAACAACAACTGCAGCAGCAACAACAAGAACTTATGAAAACAATAGCGTCAACTGGCCCGCCCATGTGAACGCCCCTAAGCACGCCCACGCCTCTGCTTTAACTTCCACCAAAAGGTGGAAGAGAGGGTGAAGAGAAAAAAAACGTTTGAGTTTGACTTAGACACGTAGCCAGTAAAATATTTAGTTGGATCGAATGTTGTGTATGGATGTATTCGAGACTTTGCTGGGTTCCTTAACTGCTAAAATAGTTTTCAGTCTCTTACCAGAATTTTCAAGAATTTTATTTTCTCTTACCAAAGACTGTTCAGGCAGCAGCTGGCTGATTTATGAACTTTGCATGTAGCTTGCAGACATTCCTTAGATAAACAAATATATACATGTTAAGATTAAAACAAATATTTATTAACATCTTTTTGTCAATCTTAGAAAATTAAAAAACTGTTGATCTACTCTGGCGCGTAGTAAACAGGTTTTAAAACTAGACTATTTGAGTGCAGCGAGTCTCTACACGTGTTGGCATCACCCATTTGATAACACTCGAAACCACGCTCGATTTTAGCTTTCTCTAGGGTTCAGAATGAGTTCTAAGTGTGATAATATGGTGATAGGCAAACTTTGTGTATTTCTTGATTGATTTTGTCATGGGGAATACCAATTTGCCGATATTTTCAATGATGTGAATTATGTGTGCAGTACGTCTGGTGGCAAATACATAGCTGTTGTATCGTCTTCCTGGCAAGCCAAATTGTTGGGAATGTTTGATAATTAGCTTCAGACTAAAATTGTAAAATTCTGAAAGATCCCCAAGTTTATTTGAGTATCATGATTATCATGTCGATGAGTATTATAAGTTTTTCGCTATATAGTTTCTATAGGTTTTAGTTTCACTGTATAGAAAAGTACTTTGACCCATGCCCGCATTGGGCGAGATGAAAAAATGAGCTATGGTACTTTTCTGGATGAGAGGTAGCTGGACGGGATCTCCTAGTTCCGTAGCTCTTTCGGGAGTGTGGGGGGGTACTTTGTTACCTCACATCCTATCACATAAATCTTATTTTTTTTTTTTTAAGATCCCTCTAAAACTCGACTTGACGGAGCTATACTCCCGAAAATGGTCAGACAAAAACATGGGAAAGACATTCACAATTGGTATACCCTATCAAGAAAACGACACATAACACAAGCGAGGCCATAGATGGAATTTGGCACACGCGTTCTCTACCCTACCCTACCATGGTTTTTAAATAATAGTGTGGTAAAAACCCCCAAGAGAGAGCAAAAGCCTCAGGACCTCATCCTACTGAACTTCTGGATACCATTTCAAAAAATTTTCAAATTTGGAATTCAATATAAGTTTCACTAATTTATTCTTAATAACACATCGGATTCATTAATACTACCGAGTTCCTTTCACTTAATATTTACAATCTTAAATTTATGAGTTTGTAATTTTATAACTGCATTTGTTTTGTTTTTGTTTTTTTTTTTATCTATATATATATATGTATATATATATATAACTATTATACTATAATAGTTTTCTAATTTTTACATTATGGGTATTTTTGTCTTACAATTTGAGAGCTTAATTTTTATACCCTGAATCCATTGAAAATGGAAAATCATGGTATAATGTTTTTTTTATATATAGCTGCGCTCATTAGGCACTTTGGCCGAGGAACAAAACGTTTCATTGGTACTATCACTGGTTGAATTTAGGTTTGGTTTGCTTTGGTTTGGTTTGGTTTTTTCACGGCTTCTCCAGATGTTTATACGGGAGTCCCACGTGGTGGAGATTGTCTCCCATCCAAAGAGTACCTCATCTCGGCTCTTTGAGATAGAGAGAGCTACGTCTTACGTCCCGAATAAAAATGTTGGCTCGTATCACGTGCTGGCTTTCTTCGAGAGTTAAACCAGACGGATACGGGTGGAGTGAAACTCTTAGGAGTTTTCGGCTGCAGAAAATAAAAAACTGTCTTTAACCAAAATTTTGACCTAAGTCATCAGCGTACCTTTTCCAAGCAGGCGAATCACAAAAAGAAGGGCCGACGATGTACCTTCTGACATCGAAGTGTCCAACCAAGAAAACGGGAGCGGTGGATGGTCCAGGGATTTTGATTGCCAAAAAGATTAAAAGAGTGACTTTTTCTCGTCCAACCTCTTTTATAGGCAAGCAAAACAAAAGCTCTGCCCGAATCATCCAGAAGTTGGCTGCGATGCTAATTAGCGCATTGGCTGAATAAGTGCAACTGATCAGCTGCAATTAAGCTTTATCAGCTTCTAAGCTCTTACCGCTGATAAGCTTTCAGCACTGCACCCGAAAACTTGCGTAAAAGGTGCTTACGTTGCATTTTACTAGCTTACGCTTGCGCACGCTTGCTAAGCGCTCGCAACTTATTTCTGGTCTTGCACAATTTTTGTTTGTTTGCGACCATTACAGTTTATGCTCCTATTCTTCTAATAAACTAGTTTAGCTGTTCAATAACTCAGCTTTTCAATGATGATGACCTGCATCTCCATTCGATAACCGGTCGTCATCGATATGTGAGCTTACATATATTTACAATGTTCAACTAAATTCACCGTATCCCTGATACATTTTCATAAAACACGCTATAAGGATGACCATATGCACTTTACGATCGCGAAAAGCGGATTAAAAAGCATTTGGTGGACGAGGACTCTTTTTTTGCGCTGTAAAGATTGCATTTGAAATAAGAATGTCTTTTCGGACGAGTCAAAGTTCAATTTTTTTTTTGGATCGGACGGGCGCCTACGCGCGTGGAAAAGACTTGGAGAGGCCCTAAATCCGAACAAGTAAGAAAACTCTAGTCGAGGGGCCCGACTGGACGACACCCTGACCAAAAAATGAAAGAAAATTTTATTTATGGTTATTGAAAAATTTTATTTGCATTAATATTAATGCTAGTTTATTTTATGCTTGTTTTATATTTTATTAATAATTAAATATATACCTATATTAAAATTCCCTATCCTGAATACCTAAAGAAATACCACTGTGGTAGCAGCTATATACTGTTTCAAAAGTCCTAGCGGTAATATGATCACTGGAAAGCAATCAATGTGCGTATCACTATTGGTGGTGGGCGTTTTCAAATCTAATAAGCTTCTAGCAAGTAATCCAGTGTACAAGTTGACGACTTATTCGTTTATTGGTTGACAACAAACTTAAGTATAAAGTGTTCTTATATCAAGCTAGTCTTGACCTATAATCGCTGAGTCAGCGATCATATGAGCGCATCTTGTTGGCATTAAACATTGTTGCAACACTGCTGGTCGTTGACTTTTGTCATGCCGGATGTGTTATCTTGCACATTCTGAGCTGCTTATAAATTTTTTAAGCATAAATTAAAGTCTTTGAATTTCTTGTCAAAAATGGATGTTGCTAAAATGGGTCCTGAAATTCTATATTAAACAAACTCACGCGATAAGACAGACTATTGTAAACAACTATAAAGCTTAACGATCTACATCTAGATACGACATATTCAAAAGCTGATGATCCATTTATTTTCCCGACATTGAAGCCGCTTCTTATATCGCTAGAAATGGTGTCCCTAGCATAAATTATAATTCCCCTCTTGGGTAGCGTTCCGTTTGGCATTACCTCGCAATCAAGACGGACAATAGGGCAATCCATTTTGAGAGTATCTTGCACTACTAAATTTAGTGAATGAGCAAAGCAAGGTAAATCTTTTGGAGTAGCTCATATGCTTTTACCATGGTACTTACATTGTCTGTCACAATAGCTGCAATTGTATCAAATATACAAATTTTTTGTGCCCTAACTGATTGTGGATTTGATACTCCAAATATGGAGTCACATCAGGGCAATTTATATTAGTTGTGATAAACTGATCTATAAATGACTTTACTCTAAAAATGCTTGACTCATCAGTAGAGTCAAGCTTGGGGGTATCTTTCAGCCAAAACATGCAATAAATATGGGGGAGCCTCTTTGTTGGAACTCTACCCGCCAATAAAATCTTACAACTGGATGACTACCAAAAACACAATTTTCCTTCTTCATTAGCTTTAAGACTTGTCTATAGCGAAAATCAAAATTCCTAGCACATGTAAAATGCTGTTTCTTCTGTAATTTCTACATTGTCTACATTCCTAGAAAGTATAACTAATAGCTCCGTCCATCTAGTTTTTGCTGCCGAAAATGTTATAAAAAAGGTCGGAAAACCAAACTTCCATACCCTTTCTTCTTTTCTGCTTCCCAGTGAGCAGGTGAAGTCCTAATGCCTTTCAAAACTCTATAGCCGCCGTTTGCCGCTGTAATGCCGTGAGTGGCGCTGTGGCGCAAGCAAATGGAGGTATTGTTCCTACTATTAATTATTTCTAACTTCTTATAAGAAACAATTTGTCAGTTCTACAACCTCTCATATCAAAATTTCTGATCTCTGACCTAACTATGGTTGTAAAACTTTCCTTACACTTTCGCTTTATGCTTGCAAAGATAGTTGGGAAGGCCAGCTCCTCTGAATCGAATCGAATTCGATCATATCTAATGGTCGCTGACCTTCTCCAAGAGCTATAACTATTCCTTATCTGGACAACCTCAGCTTCGCTAATCGCTCTTGGAAGAGACGTTATACGCCTTTCTTCTAACGGCGTAAAGCCCTTTAAGCAACTCGGAAGATTCGGAAAATCTATGCCATTTGTAATGGAAGCTTTTATTTGTTTGCCCAATTTGATACCGCCACTGCATGTCTTGCGGAAGTTAAATTTATTATTTTGGGACGGAAACAAAAATGAAAGATATAAAAAATCTGAAGCAACTTTTGCACTACGATTGCTTTGAATAGTTTCACGTGAAATCCTGTCTACTTGATGTGCAAACCACAAGCGTTTGCATCAAATGCAAACCTGATCAGGTTGTATTAAAAGCAGCTATCAGATTTTCGATTTTCTAAACTGTTGCTGGTAGCATTACGTCTATTCTCATCTATCCTATTTCCAATATGATTGCGATATTGGCTAGCTCGCTGCGTTAGACTTCTATTTGCGTCTAAAGCTTGCTGTCGTGCTTGAATACGAGCACTTCGCCTTGCACTAGTATTTTGAGCCTGTTCAATGATTCTACGTATTGGGTTGTCTCTAATATGCGATCTTTGGTTCCTATCCGTTGCTTTTTCTAAAAGACGGTGTTCAATGTCAAGTCGTCGCCTAGCTCGCCGTACAGTATATCTTCCTTGTTCGTTTGTCCGGTAAACTGGGTCTTGTCTGCGTCTCTAGAAGTCTTTAAAGTATTGCTTCTGTGAACTTGGTTCCTTAGTCTGTTTCTGCTTCTCTCATGTAGAAACTCTAAATGATTTGCTCAGAGTATTATGCATTTGACCTATTTAATACATTTCTGTTACGCTGTCTCTGATACCTATTACTAACTGAAATTCTTTTAGTCCTAGGCATGTCAGTATTCTCAAAAATTTATTCATACAATACAAAATTTGAACTGTAAACTTTAGAATACCGCCCCTTTTACATATTATTTAAATTAAAAATCATTACATGTGGGCTCAAATTATTTTTATTAACTTTTTTGTACACTTTTAGCAACTTTAAATTATATTTTTATTATATTTCATTCAACTGCATAAAGGACATGATTGGCATGAGTTAGTCCCAGTTAAAATATTCAAAACTTTCCCATCGATAAGCGTCATATGGAGTTCATATGCAACATGTATAGTTTTACTTTGAAAAACATACAAATGATTACAAAGATTTTGTATTTGCTGGTCCAAATCGTTTTTTCCCTTTAATATAAGGTGCGTAGTTTCTTTGATAAATTCAATCTTCAGTGGACGGCAGTATCGTACTGATTGTGGCGTAACGTTGCGCCAAATTATTTGATTTTGGTTATCAACTAATTTTAAAGGAATTACTGTTGTTACAAATAGTGATTGATCCAAGGCATTAAGATTATCCGATTGAAATCTTTGCTTATAGATACTTTGCCCTGTTGAATCATCAAATCCATAACTCAAAATCAATTTATAATGTGTTGTTTCAGAAACATTTAGGACATCTTGCTGCATATCAAGGATGCGATCAACCGTATGATTTAACAGATTTTGTAGACGCACTTCGGCTCTTGTTTCAGAGAAACATATATCTTTTGGCCTACATTTCAATTTTTTTTTTGCCACTTGTGAATAAGGTGGATAAATGTCACAATCATGTAGTTTGTTCATTGCTTTTATGTTTAAGTATTGCTGCTTTGTAAATCCGCCATCAATAATAAATGCCACAGCGTTTTCAGGGCTAATTGGACTAGGCATTTTGGCTTCTACTCTTTTTCTAAAATTGCTTATATTATCGTTGCTTAATGTTTTTTTTAATACAAATGTCATGTCTTTGTCTTTCGACTTTTTTTTGCCGATACCGAAGCAGCATGTATAAGCAACTGGGTCGAATGATTTTGTTGTGTGGCAAGATCAGATGCTAGCTTTCTTTTTAATCGATTTCCTGCATCAAGATAGCTAAGTTCTCTACGGCCAGCTTTACTTTCCAATGTACCTTCACAATCAATTATCACCCTGCCTTCAAGCCACCTTGCATGATGCATTTTAAACCTTTCCAAATTCCGGTTGCACTTTGGCAGATGCTTCTTTATATACTTTACAAGTTGCTTTACTATTTAACATAACATTTTCGCTAATAGTATTGTTAAATTTTTCAATAATAAAGTTTTTTACCGCGTCTTGGCGGTTGTTGGTCCATACCTCCAGAAGCTCTGCACGACAAAACTCGTTTTTAACTGCAAAAACTAACTTTTTTCCAAAAGGAACAAAAAGGAGCAAACGAGGTTAATAGATTCCGAACCTGGACATAATACACAACTACTGTTATATCAAACCTCTGTGAAGTGTGCTGCACAAAAGTAATAATCCACGGAACACACGTACATTTGTTAATTTTTAGGTAAAAATACACATAGACAACACACTGGACAACTGGACAATAACACAACAAGTAAGAAAACTCTAGTCGGCGCGCCCGACTAGGGGATACCCTAATCCCACCCGCTCTTAGTTTTTTAATATAGTCCATAACTCGTATGTACAACCATATCACGCAACTTAAGTATGTGCCAATGGTACTAAGAATGTCGATCAAAGAGGAATTATGCAAACAAATTCGACACACAGATTATGGCAGCTCACTTTTGCAAGCTCACAAGAATCGTTCCGTTACTATTAAAGAAGAAGAATCGAAAACATATTCGCACAGCGACACACAGCGGCGAGCGGCAATTGGAAGTAGGTAGCAAAAACAATTCGAACACAATTCGACCCAAACTCAAAGGCAATTGCGGTTCTTAGAAAATTTGTTCGCGAGCATTTGCATGTATGTGTGCACATGTATATAAATTGAACATGTATAAGCGTCACCTAGTCTGGGTGCGCTTTGCAGTTCAATCGCTGTTGATCTAGCCAAACATTTTGTTTAATAACTTTTGTGTTTATCAACGGATTTTGATGAGACTTTCACCATATGATTTAAATAATTGATTTAGTTTTCAAAAAGACCAAACACCATATATATTGCAACTGAAAATAATTTTCAAAATTGTGGGGAACAAAAACCGAAATTGGTAAAAATACACATAAAGCTACATGCGAAATTTGGAGACTCTAGCACTTAAGATAAAAAAGATAAAAAATCATAACTGATTTTTTATATGGTTTTAAATCGATAACAAATATTCAGGAATAGTTATCGATTTTCTAAAACAAACTCGATATGCGCGTCCAATATAGTCTCAAGTCTCTAGCTCTTATAGGTTCTGAGATCGACGCGTTCATACATACGGACGGACGGACAGACAGACAGACGGACAGGGCTCAATCAACTTGTCTTGTCTTCCTGATCAAGAATATATATACTTTTGGGGGTGTGGCACGCCTCCTTCTGCCTGTTACATACTTTTAACAAAAACATTATACTCTTTTTTCCCATTTTCAATGGGATCAGGGTATAATTACAATCAAAAAGTAATAGCAATAACTTATTTTACATACCATTAGGTACGTTTTCCATTATACACTTTGTTTATGTTTACACAAAAGCTCCACTTTAGTTGCAAAATTTACCGCGCTTTTTATATATCAAATGCAACTATGCATCAGCTGACTTTGAGTATTTGTAAACTATTAATGGTAGTCCCTAAATCTTAAAAAAAATTCTATTTAATCTAGTTGAAGTATATATACTCAATAAATAAAAGAAAATTTTAAATTGTAAACAAAATTTTTTTTGAATAAATGCCAAAAAAATTGACTTTACCACAGAGCTCTGTGGGAATAGCTTTGTTAATGATTGGGAAGAGTGGGTCATGCTATTTGGAAGTTGTTTATATTTATCATAAGATTTGCTTGTGTAGTGGGGTGATAACTTGCATTCTGAGGTTTTTGGAGGTCTTGCAAATTTTGTGTTCTACTCATTTTTGCTTTAGCTTGTTTGCGACCCTCACACTCCATTTCGCTTACAACATGCCTTCTTTATTGGAGACGCCAGTACAAAGTCCAGACATAAGCCCAATAGAGCTTGTGTGGAATATGGAAGAACAAAAATCCAAAAACACCACATCAGTAGCAAAAACCTGCTGAGAGAGGCATTGCATCAAAAGTGGTGAAGACTTGAACAGAAAAATAAGTGATGTCAATATCCCACTAGATACAAAGTTTATAATTTTATCTAGTAATTCATCTTAATAGTTATTAGTAAGAGTACATATACGAATATTTTTAGTTTTTTAGTTATTTAAATTTAAATGTTATTTGTAGTTTAAAAAAATGTTTTATCAATCTCCATTATTACTTTTTTTTTAATTTCATGAACTTACAGCGTGTTTTGTAAAAATGCTGCACACTGTAAATTTTTAAAATTGTTCTTTTTTGCTTAAATTGAATTTATTATTTTTAAAAATTATATTTAAATATCTTTGTTTTTAAACGGAAGATAAGTATACAAATAATTTTTAAATTTATGTATATAAGCATACCCTGAATAATATATGAAAAAAATTAATATATATTATTGTTGTATAATTATATAAAATGTAATATACAAATAAAAATTTAATAAAATTTACAATTTTTATATTTTTGACTCACTTTATTTTATGTTTCACATTACATGCAAATTAAAATCTGCTTGTGTGTGCAATATTAAAATCGCTCGATATGCATGTTTGTGAATAGTATAGATGCATTTATATTTTGCTCCGCCACCTACATATGTACATACTTACATTTAGCTCCGCCCAGCACTCAGTTCTTTTTGTAGTCGAAAAAATGTTGACTCGTAATGATAAATATTCATTACATGTGTGCAAATTCGTGTTCAAAGGCAAGCAATTTTAATTTTTATTCTTTTGCAAAACTGAAAAATAGGGTGACTAATGGCAAAAGGGGGTTGAATGCACATACATACATGTGTGGTATGCGTATCTTGGGGGAGTTGTCTGAATGACATTCATTGTGTTTAATGAACATCCATTACTCCGTGCGTTGTGTAATGTCATAAATAATCGCAAAACGTGCAGCGCAGCGAAAACCATAAAAAATTTGCCAATATTGCTAAAAATAGTCTACAACAGATGGCAACAATTGGACACGAGCACTCTATATATTCTCACTGTGTCTGCATCAAATTTGTTCAATGCTTTAGCCTACAGCGCAGCATTAAGCACAAAACAAAGTTTTCGTCAGTCGTTGTCAACAATCCTCGATAGTATAGTGGTTAGTATCCCCGCCTGTCACGCGGGAGACCGGGGTTCAATTCCCCGTCGGGGAGGTTGTGAAAATCTTTTTTTTTTAATATTACAATTTTTTTTAATTTGTTATAAAATAAAGAAAGACTTAAATTTAAATTTATTTATATACATTACTTAATTGAAACTCAACTTAAGTAATTCACAATTAAAGAAAGCGAACTCATGAGTCAACTAAAAACAATTATGTGTATTATGTTTTTCTAAAATCTAAACTATACATATAAAATATTTATATTCGTTAAACTTGCAATTTATCTTTATATATATACGTATATATAAGTGTGTGTAATGCTCGTTAAATATATAAATATACAAAACCTGTTTGTCCGGTCTAACTTTATACTTGAGACGCGGGTTCGAACCCCGGTGTAGTCGAAGGGCAAAAAATGTTTTATATTTTAAATTTATAAATTATCTTTTTTTGTCCTTTTTCTTTTTATATTAAAAAATATATTTTATTTTATAGTAAAAACAAATAAAAAAAATGATATATAATTTAAAAAACTAAAAACTCGTTTTATTTAGCCGTATGCCGCAAAGTGTTCATTGGTTTCCATCGCCCATATATAAATAGTATTTCTTTGTTTCCACATCAACAGCTCAGTTTTCAGAGATGCGTATCTGAGTTGTGTGCTGTAGAGCAACCCTTTTTGCCTGTGGCTTGTTAGGAGTAGTTAGTTGGGTACCCCATATGCGCCCTTACCCTAGTGCAGGGATACCTGCCATGGCTTGAACCCATTAATACTCATTAGTATCTGCATTTTTTCTGTGTGTGCTGGCAGCGAGACACACTTCAGAGCGTTGTGTGTTCGCCTTTATCAGCCATTTAGCCACTTTGTGTATATAATCCCCGGGACGCGCAGCAACCGCAAACAATATGCGTGTTTATTATTGTTTGTTGGTTTGGCTCTCTGACTGTTGTTTTGAGTGCGGTTCCTTTTGTCTATACTCTTAATATTATTAAAAAATACACCCAAGGGTACAACAATTCGGTTGATTCGGTTAGTTTTTTTTTATCCTTGGTGGTGGTTGCTTGACGGACCGTTTTCCAATATTACGCAGACCAGACGCATAAATTTTGTGACTGGAGAAACCCCCTAGACAATTAGAAGTAAGGCAGCTGAAATTGGGTGGGTGGGTGGTTGGCTAGTGGTCTGATGGGCTGGTGGGCTAGCTGGCTGCTTGTCATGTGCATACTTACATTTAAGTAAAAACTGCAAGAATCGTTTGCTATAACATAACATATACCTATATAGAATTCAACAATAAAACACACACAATGCGCCTGACATTCGCTTCGAAAGACGCAACTCAAAAGTGATAAATGATGTTGCTTGTTACTGCCATTGGCTTTTGAGTAGCAGGCATCAAGTTTATTTGCGCTGTAAAATGTTTTAGCATTTTGCCAACTCGTCTATCAACTCGTTTTTGTTCTCCCTGCAAATGAATTGCAAGCCATGTTAACTGTCATGTTAGCCAAACGACGAGTTGACAAGCGCAACGGCATTTGATTAGCGCACAGCGTATGGCAAAGCAAATCTAATACAAATGCGTACTACGCAACAAATTGAAATAACTGTAAGCGCCACGTATAATCTGCAGAGAGGGAGAAAAAATTCTCTCTATTAGCATTGAATCATTGAATCATTGAATTGTTTAGCCAGACTTACGTCGAGAAAGGTTTTCAGATTCAACTCGACCAGCAGAGCGCGCATCTTCAGTGGCCGCTGGGCGTGCATCATCATTAACAGCACCATCCTTTGCACAGGTAGGCCGAACTTGTACCAATCGGCGGCATAAAAGGCAAAGCACAACTCATTCTGCTGCAGTTCTCAAAAGGTTAAGCGTTGCCAATGAATGTCAGGTCAATTGGTTGAGCGAAAAATAGAGAATGAAAAAATGACTTGGAATGAAAGAACATGGAAAATGTTAGCTATTCATTAAAGGTGAGCCATATCTGATTGCCAAGAACAAAGAAAGTGAAAAAGCCAATGAAGATAGTCTTGGGGCTCGACATAATAATGAGTATTTTGACTCTTTGCTATTTCTTTGTTCTTTTAATTATTATAATTGAAGCAGCGTTCAGTGCCTGAATAACTAAAAATAGAATTAAGATTAAATCACAAACAAAACGTAAGTACATATTATTTTGGATCATGCCCAAAAGTATTCTACAAAATCGAATTTCAGTGTAAGAAAATGATCTAAAAGAGCTAAAATTGTATTTAACAAAAAATCTAATTTTGTTCATCATTCAAATAATAGATTCATTATGAAATAAATAAATAATAAATCAAGTAATTTTATATTTATAATAATTATAGAATATATTGAAATGTATATATATAAAAAAGAAATATCTAATTTGTTTTGTAAAATAATACAAATTAAATAGTGTGGCTTAAAAAATAAAATAAATAAACAAAAAATGTGGTATAACAAATAAAAACAAATTTTTCGTATGTATAAAAAAATTAAATAATAATTACAAACATTTTTTTACAAATAAATAAATATTTAATAAATGTAATAATCATGTCTTAATTAATAATTTATTCAATATAATTTATATATTTAATAATACACTAAATAATAAATAAATAATTAGAAAACCACTAAATTAAATTGGTTAACAATTTTTTATGAAATAAATTAAAAATAAATAATAATGTATTGTAATTAGGTGAATAATAAATTGTATATAAAAATGAATTATTAAATTAACAATTTTGTTATATTATAAAAAGAATTATTAAATTAAATTGTATAAGTAAGTTACTTAATATTTTTATTTTTCAACCTACGCTCTCAACTATTAAAGTCGCATGCCAATGATATATCCACAAGATCGCAGCCATGACAAACAAATAGAGAAACATAAACGTATAATCCATATTGCTGGGAGACTTAAAAAAAGTAATATTTGAAACATGTAATCGAATAATTTTCATATTTGCACTCGAAACTTACGCCCACTGTAAGAGCAAAGAAGAGAAAGCAGATGAGCACAGAAAATATGATAAAATCGGCCATTACTGGTATTCGAATGAGCTGCTCGATTTGCTGAACAAAATCACGAATCTTGAGTTGTTCCTGGACAAAGTATTTGCAGAGCTGCAATTGCCAATGAATGCGTTCATTCGCACTCAAATTATGATCCACGAGATTCGGCTGTATACGCTCAATCTGCAAAGAGAATGACAACATGCAGATGCTACCTATATGTGTATGTTCACATGCTTACATCCATGGCCAGTACACGTCTGTTGAGTACCTGCAGCTTGAGCGTCACATACTTCATGAGGCACGCGATGAAAGTGTGCCACAGTGGGATGGTGGTAATGCCCAGGGCAAGTGCATACCATGGACCCAAATATCCGGTGATAAAATCATCGTGCAACTCGCCAAAGGGAAAGAGCTTGAAAATCAAAATTGGTTGCGCCTCGCCGCGTCGCACTGCAGCCATGTTGAACACGGTCTTTGGTAAAAATATGGTGCGATATATGCAATCCAAATAGGCCATCATACCAGCCACCACCGACGGCACCCAGAGCAAAAGGGTTATCGTCCTTACATACCGCTGAGTGTCGTGCAGCAAACCCAATTCCTGATCGTTCGATTCAAGTATCAAGTGCTGCATATCCGCATGAGCAGTGCGCAGCATCGTGATGACGCCTACTTGTGGCAGAAGGAAAAAAAGTCAGTTTTCAGGAGACATATCTTCAAATGATGAGCCACTAGATACATAAGAGGCCGTTAAGAGGGATATAACTCAAGGAAATCCATAAGAAAGGTCTCTTAGAGATTTACTAAAATATCGCCTAATCAAGAAAGATATATATGATCTAAAGATTCAACAGAGATGATATCGTGGAAACTATTCCTTAAAGAAATCCCAAAGCGAGTTAATTTTTTTGTATTGAGTTCCATAAGAGATATCAGATTGTTGAAACATAGCTTAAGTGAAGTCTTCTCAAATATTATTTATAACAACTACAAGGATGCCGTAGTTAAAATTATAATGACACTCATGAGAAAGATCCCAAGGAAAGATCTTACTTACGCTCGCGCTGAACATAGGCATTTAATGTGGCAATGGAGACGGTGAAAAATTGGACCGCAGTTGCCCAGCTGGTGGCGTCGTCGTTGATGCTCTCATAGCCGTGGAATAAGAAGAGGCGACCCAGCATCAGAGCACAGCTCAGCCAAATGGAGGCCGTGAAGATGGTGCAGCGGAGCAGCGCGAGCCACGGATGACGCTGTTCCATGGAGGCTACATAGCCGTACCAGCGAAAGCAGTGCAAATGCAAGCGAAAAATGGGATTATCGAAGCTATCCGCGCTCAGTTGCAGCTCCTTCACCTTGTACATTTTGACTGAGAAAAGTCACGGCATAATTTCTGCTTTTTATAGTCTCATATCTGGCTGTTTGCTAAGTGGTCTGCAATTTGCATAACTAAGGTGCTGAAAATTGCATAGTAGATAATTGTCATTTAATAGCTGCTATTTAACTCTATTTCGGTTGACAGCTGCTACATTTCACTCTTTATCCGACCTGCGGCAAAACATGCTATTATCGCGTTTACATTTCGAACTTAAATTTAAATATCATACAATTTTAATATTACCTCTTTAATATACTTTCTTGAAAGCACATAATATGTAAACATTGATTATATATTATTCACAGTTACATATCAATCAAATGCGAGTGCTACTGCTAAGAGTGTCCGACTTGAAGTTACCCTGAACTACTCCTCGAGCTATAATAGTCCAGATTGTCCAGTTGATATATACAAATTAAGCTTATCCGGCAAGAGTTCAGTTGGGAGTACCCGATTTGGCTGCGAGATGACAGACGTGCCGACTGTAAGACGGAGGCCGTAAAATCAGCTCGTCGATCTAATCAAGAATATAAGTAATACATATATAATATATATGTAAAGTCGAGCCTTTATAAGCATGTTATATACTTTTGTATAAGACCATTATAAGCTGAAATCTCACTTTTAATAGTTTTAGGGTTGACTTTAGACTGTGACATTTAAAGTACATAATTATTTTTAAGGCTAGTAAATTTTTTAAAGTAATGAAATATTTTAAGGCATGCATACAAATACAAATAATATATAAAGTAAATATTATATAAATTAAAAAAGTTTTATATTTAATGTCTTATCATATTGAAAGATACTTAAATTACTATTTACTCTTTTGTAGATTCAATTTTGCTCTTCAGATATTATCGTGAGTAACAAATTTAGAGAGCACTTCTTTCATTGCACTTATACATATATAATATATTTACAACACTTTTCATGCAATATACCAATTAATTCTCTTAGTTTGAACCAACTTATAAACTCAAGTGTCCCATAACCTAATGCTTCAGTGCTATAAAAAAGAACAAAATAGAAAACACTGTCAGAAACATGTCATACACAAAAAACAAACCCAGGCCCCAAGGGCAATGCTCAGGCGTGGCTAGAGCTGGGCACAAGAGCAGAGGCTGGGCAGAAAAGTTCATGAAGTTGAAATTTCAGTAACGAAATTTAACACGCATGCAGATGCTGTGCACTAAAACCATTTGACATTAGACTTTTGTTTAGATATACTTCAGCTAGTTCTTCGCTCGGCAGCAGCATGCGGACAAAGTTTGTGCCCAAAAAGGTGCCAGCGAGCGTAACATGCAAATCTAATTTACCCCAAGTTAAGAACAACAATTTCGAAAGGACCGAATTTAGTTGAGAGCTTGCCTAAAGAATTGACAGTTGAAACTAGAATGTTATGAGATATAGATACAGAGCGTACGTGAATGTCTTTTCTAAATGCGTTTGCCTTCATTTAATAAGTGCCTGAAACAATGAGTCAGTTTTGACGTTATTTATTTTTTCAATTTTGTATAATTTACAGATTTTATATATATTTTGTTTGACTTGTGTTCATTATAATATTTTCCTAAGTGTATAAATATACAAAAAATTAAATGTATAATTACTGGCAATAAAGCGCAGATAATACTGAAGTCAGGAGTATATGATAAGACAAATCTCTTTGTAAATCTGCTCTTTATACCATTATATATATATATATAAAATATTTCAAATATTTATTTATATTCAACAAGTTCATGATTAGGCTAGTTCAGTTGTGCTTTATAAACTTTTATAAGCGACATTATATACACTGCAGAATACTCGTTAAATTTTACGTAAGTATTAAGAGTCAGTAATCTTGCCCTCAACAGCCAAATTTGTAGTGCTTCCTAAATAATAGACTCCACAATGTCTTAATTTTTCCGATTTTCAGAGTATTCGTCATTTTGGGTTATCAACACAAATATACAAACTAAATATCAAGGGTTTATTGGTAGCGCTGAGTATATATTCCAAATTTCAAGTCTTCAATTATATAAAACGGAAATAAAGGTAAAAGAAAGGACGCTCGGGGAGATAGACTAATAGATAGCAAGCAGAGCATAAGAGAGATCTATAATTTGAGAGATCTATAGATTGATTTAGTTCGTCATATCGATCAATATAGAATATAGAATAGAAAAACACATTTTTATTTACAAAACAAAAAAATTTTATTAAAATTGTAAATTCTAACAGAAATAGAAACAAACTAACCCTATATTATATATTAATCAAGTTTAAGTGCATAATTCTTCAGGCTTTCGTTTATAGAATTATGATTCGAATGTAATTGATGATTTGAATGTGAATTGAAACTGATTTGAGGCAGAGTTTTTGATGTGCATAGTTCATTTGTTAAATGCTTAACTCACTAACTAGTTGGCAACAGACGATTTGGAGCAGTTGCGACTGGGGAGCTGTGCTGCTCGAATGTAATCCAAAGCTAAGCATGCTATTAATTTACAATCGAAGCTGGTTTTGCTTACTTCAAAGCAGCAGACTTTGATGACTAAGGTTCGATTTGTTGAGTGTCTAATCAAATACTCGGATTCGTAACTAGCTACTTGACGATTTGCTCTCGACTTCGCTGCCAGCAACTACCTGGAGCCGTAACTCGATTGTGCTTAATTCACTGGGCTGTTGGAGCCGTTGTTGCCTGAAGCGTCGTTAATGGCTTCATATGAAATGAGATTCTTTGCATTTGCAGTCAGTGCACACACACACACAGGACTACACTCGCTTGCACAACAAAAATGGCCATGTTGTGAATGCATTGTCAATGCGACAATCATATGCAGCATTTGAGTAATTCGTGGCGCTGTGTATTGGGCTTGCCATTCGATTGGATTTTGAATTGGGTTGGGTGAGGGGCCAGCTCCGGATATTGTAGCCAGCTATATATATATATATATATATATAAATATATGTAGTGAGAGGGGGAGAGAGCGAGCTTCTATGTGTCGTCTATTTCACAATTTGCATTTAATATCCTTGTGTGAATAATTTACAAATGCAATAAACGTAAATGCGTTCTAGGCAGCGACGCACTCAGACACACGGCTTTGGCATAGCCATGCCAACTGAAATGGAGCGGACCGAAACCGAATCGCATCGTTCACAGCCATGCTCGAGCTGGCTGCTGGGGACAGCGCGGACCGCTCCACAGACCGTCTCTCGGCAGATCCCTCGACTCCTCGGGGCCTCTCCATGCCCACTCGAAGCGCCTCTCTTTCGATGTACGCATATTTGTATGTTGCATGTTTGCAACTGTCTGCCATGTGCTGTGTGTATTTGTGTGTTTGTGTTTGCAAATGTGTAAATGCATTCGCATTGGCTTCCTCCTAGACTTTCTCCTGCCATGCGAGTCGCCATTCTGTTGGGTTTGGCGTGAAATTTGCTGTAAGCAATAAGCCTGTAAGGATATTGAAAGTCACTCGTTTCTGGTATTTACTTATGCATTTGTTTCATGTTTGGCAAAAAGAGAGAGGCAGCCAGACAGAGGGAGAGAGAGAGAGAGCGAGAGAGTGGGATAGGGCTCCTCTTGTTGCTTTATTGTCGCAATTGGCTGGCAGCTTTTCACGCTACATTTCCACTCTGGCCTCAGCCACAGTAATCGGATATTAGTTGGTTTTAGTTATTGTTATGGCATATTTATTGCCAGTCAAAATTGCAAGCGATAGTGCGAGCTGGCCAACAGCTTAAAGTGCCACATAACTTGGCCCAGATAAGTGTTACCTATGGCCAAAAGGGCAATACGATTCGATTTGTGTGTGTGTGTGTGTGTGTGTACGTGTGTGGCTTTTGAGCTCTCTGACTGTGCGGGCGGTCTTTGTGGTCAAGACTTTGCAACTTTGCAATTGTTTAATGCCAGCTGTCCGTATTGGCCAAGCAATTGGAATTCCAATATCACATTTTCAGTTCATTTCGCCACAGCGCCAAGGAATGTGCACAAAGCAACTTTTGTGCTAAAACAAACCAACAAGATGAGTTACTTTTTGTAATCACGTTTATTGCAATCCCACACACATGGCTCAGAGTTCATTTTGCTCTTTTGCACATAGCTCAAAGCGGCCAACGGTCACACTGTGCCATCGGGGAGTGTGACCATTCTAGAGCACACTTCTTTAAAGCTTTTGAAATGTAATTAAGTTTTGGCACTATACCAGATGAGTCAAAAGAGCTGAATTTATTTATTTCTTAGAGCTTGAAGAATGGTAGAAGAATGTAGTTCACGGATATTTCCGACTGTTATATATATATATATATATATATATATATAGTCTTTTTCGAATTCTTATTTATTGTTATTTTGTTTCATGTATATAGTCTCTTAAGTTAATATATTATTATATTTTATATGTGCTAGAAATATTCTCTTTCCAAAGGTATTGGTTTTATGCTATGTCCGTCTTGCTGTTCATGAAATATGGAATATAAATGTACTATATACATGAAAATATATATCAAAGTAATAATTTTATGAAATATAATAAATTAGATTATAAAATTACTGCTTACGTGCTCTGTTGACGCATCTAATGAAATTTTTTTGTTGTATACAAAATATACCCTGTAATTGCTATTGTGGCTCGCAGTACTATACATGGTTATCTCGCAGTCTATGGCGTCCATTTACAACGTCTTCCTCAAATACATTTCTTTAGAAACTTATTCCTTTACTTGATCCAGTTAGTTCAGCTGCTGAAATTTTCTTCACACAAAAACTACACTGACTAATGTCAATAGTTCTTACAAAAGAAATGACACAAGTCGACAACTCGTTAGTTAAGACTAGCGTCTGCTGGCTAAATATTCCGATTTCATCAGATTTGTTCATTAATCTTTTATACTTTCCCTTTCGTATAATTAAATGACTAATTAAGACATTAGTTCTATAGTAAGTATATACTTAGTCATATAGAAACGTTGTTGAGCGCATTTGCATAATAAACTGTATAAGAAATATTGCTATGTAGTTAGAGTCAGATAAACGCAGCTCATGTGGCACAACGACGACTTCAATCGAGTTCATTTTTAGGGCTCATTTGACAGCAACTTATAAGTTTGTCTATATGCTTCCGGGACATGAAATATGGTTATATTTAACCTTAAATCAAGTCTTTGAAAAGTTCATAAACTTAAAGCGCAAACGGGGAGAGCAGGAAGTGGCAGCAGAAGCCGTAAGGCCAGGGGCGGGAGGATAGGTTAGGGTGTGAGTGGGAGGGCGCCAACCAGCCACTAAATTGTTTACACGCAATTTCATCAAAACAATAAATCATGCAGTTGGAAACGGCACAACAAAGGCGGCGACATTGTCGACGCCGGCGTCGCCGTCGCCGTTGTCGTCGGCGTCGTCGTTAGCGTCAGCGTCAGCGGCGCGACGTGACGTCAAGTTGACATTTGGTGAAAATCAAATCAAAAGCATTTTTCCGCACAGCGGAAGTTGGCGCTAGCTCAGCTCCAAGTCAAACTTGGCAAAACACACATTTATAACAAGAGGGTGGCACACACACACACACACATACGTGTCGCTGGCAATAAACTTGACGGCCATAGTCATCAATCCTGCTAGCACAAGAGGCAAAAATTTCATTTTTTTTCTGTTCTCTCTCTGTGTGTGTGCGTGTGTGTGTGCTGTTCTGCCAGCTTGTTTGCTTGCTTGCTTTGCACTCACATTTTCACATTTTTATTTAATTTATAAGTATAACATTTAATATTAATTATACGCCATGTAAGCCCATTGCGCAGCGCGCTGAAAAGCCAAGCGCTTAAATAAGTATTTGTGCATTGGCCAACTTCAGCAGCCGCTTTTCATTTCATTCATAAACTATGCATGTTTATTTGCACTGCAGCTGCGGCCACAATGACCAGGACATAAAGGACACCAGCTGGTGGGTTGAGAGACGCAGTTGTCCAAAGGGGGGATAGCTCAAGGTAGGGCCGTCTCTGGGCGCAACAGTTCGGGCAATACACTTTTAACCCTTCTCACTTGCTCTTTGGCTTTACGCAAGAAATAAAAAACTAGGTAAGCATTCCAGTAGTAGACTAACTGATACCCTGTAAATTAAGCAAGGATTGAATTTATTTCCATGTATATGCTGCTCTGATATACCTTACAGTAGCAGCTGAAACTGTTTTAAAGATTAAAATTAAGACTAAAATGCCTTTTAAATGCATTTTTCCTCTTACTCTCACACATATGAATTAAAGTCTTAAGCAAATATTAAATCTGTTTCTATAAAGATCCTTGTTGAGCAATTATCAATACTTTAGAACAGCTTTTAATACATATTCCTCATTATTCCGCCTGTTTATTTAGCACACACATAAAGTTAATCGAAAATATGCTGCCAGCCCTAAATTAACACACTTTTATGACGACCCTTAAATCAGTTTTACGCTTACAGGGTATTAAAACCGAATAATAACAATGTAAATTCTTATATAGATAGAAAGTCGCAGCTTTTGTACCTTAAAATAAAATATTAATTGACAAAATATATAGGTTGTATATAAGCTTATTTATAAGGTACTAAAAATAAAGGGAAAAGGAAGGAAGAACTAAAATGTATTTATATGTAAATATATAAATACATTAAAAAATAAAAATAAAAATAATAAATAAAGAAATATTTTTATGTAAAAGAATCCTTTGTATTTCTTCTACTACTCAGCAATATATATGCAGCTAGATATTGGCTTGCAATCTAATATTTTTAAGAATTATTTAACAATAAATCATTTTATATATCTCTGTTATAATCAAAGCCTTATTGAAGGTACCACAGCTGTAAGAGTATTTAGACAAATGAAAGAATAAGCGTAAAACGACGCGCCCAAGTAAAATTCCATTATGTTTAAATTGTGGCTGGTATTCTGACTGCCGCACACAAACACATACCCACACCCACACCCACACCCACATCCACACACACACACACATTAAGAGAGTGAAAAATCAGCAGCGAGTTTTTATTTGCATTAAGAAATTATAATTATGGCAGCTGGCTTGCTCGCTGACTCGCTGCCTGTCCGCCTGCCTGGCTGTTGGCTCTTGGCTCTTGGCTAGCTGGTAACTTGGTTTTATCAGCTTTTGGGGTTACTTTCGCCCTTGTAGCTGCTGCCTGGATGTCGGGCGCTGCGTGGGTCGCGCACAGCACACTTTTTAATTGAAAAGTGCAAAATAATGTTAAAGAAAAGTAAAAAGTAGTCGCGAGCACAAAGTATGCGTCCAAGTATCCCACCATACCAAGCTGGATACCATTCTCCTGTCCATTCTTATGCCCATTCCCGATCCCAAGAGGCATGCCACTGTTTGTGCCAGCATCCAGATGAATGCAGTTTTTTGTTCAACTGCGCAAAGGGGTCAAACGCAGAGAGAAAATCAAGTGTGTCCGCTTCAATAGGGCGTGGAGGATTCTAAAATACACGCTCACTGCTCCATTATCCAAAAAAAATTGTATTTTTCAATTTAAGCGCTCCTTATTAAAAAGAGTTCATCATTTATAGCCAGAGCCTTCATACTGCCATACTGCCAGTCAGACGGACATTACACAATGCTAATATACTCCTTTCACGTCGTGAACGAGCATTCAAAAAGGGGTTACAGCGGGAAAGACAGCCTGATGCTGAGTGTGCTGACCCTTCGTTCCCTCAGCTGGCAGCGCTAAAAAGCATAAATTCTGACTTTTACCAGGAATGAAACTGAGACTTGGGGAGTTACAGCCAGCGGCTAGAGCGAAGACTTGTTTAGCTTTTCATTTTCTTCCCGCTTACAAAAATAACTCATAATACACTTTTTAACTAGAAAAATGTCTACACAAATTATTGTTTCATGCCAAGAAAGCAAATAATACGAGTTCTTGCTCAGCAAATAATAATGTGCTAAGTATTTACAAAAGATGCGGCATAATAGAAAAACAAATATGGTTTAATTCTTTTTTTTTTTAATAATTTATATTTAAGTGAGCACGAACTGGAAGACAAAGCTCCAAAGGTCTCAATGGACACAGATAAATAAAAAATTAAAAATAAATGTTTGGCCGGGACAAATATGATTTCTATGAAATCATGAAAGTATATAAAGATATTATTAATATTATTATATATTATATAATATTTATTATATATTATATATTATATATTATATATTATATATTATATATTATATATTATATATTATATATTATATATTATATATTATATATTATATATTATATATTATATATTATATATTATATATTATATATTATATTATGCATTCATTTCTTTATTTTACAACAATTCTTATAGATTTGTTAAGCGACATTCCTTAATAGATCACACTTCTTAGCTCAATATTATGACTCTTTATGTTTCTTTATTATTCCATAGATGTGCAACTCTCCAGTATCACTTCAGCTATACTCGTAGCTAATATTAAATGGGCTCAACACGACTTCTCATAACGAAACGCTAAGTGGATGCATACATATTTATCCATTTATCGATAATAACGTCATTTACCAACACTGCTGCAGAATGCCGATTGAGTGCACTTTGCATAAAATGCATAACATTTGCGCTACTTAATGCCAGAAAAGAAACGAAAAGAGAGAAGGAAAGACAACTGCGCGGCTCACCTGCAGCCGTTGGTCACTTGGCTGACTTCTAAGCCAGTTGCAGTTGAAGTTGCCGCGGCCGCTGCTGCTGTTGTTATTGTTGTTGGCCAAATGTAGCATGTAATTCGCTGCAGCTAAGCCGATCGGGCAGTAATTTTTAAATTGATGGCGCGAAAATTACAACAAACGCTGCGAGCGCAAAGTCAAGAAGCCAAGTTAAGAGTCGAGCTGAGCAGAAACCGTTAGAAAGACGAAGGCACAGTCAAGTCAACTGTGAAATAGGCCCGCAGCGAATGCGGCCTGATGATGGCTAAAATGCCTGACTGTGACCTCGGCCTGGCTAATTGTGCAGCACAATTGATGATCGCTGCCTCCGCCTGTTGTTGTTGTTGTTGCTGTTATTGTGGGCGTGGCAGTGCAGTGTTGCCCGGCAGCAGCAGCAGCAGCCAAGCGACTGAGCGCTGATTGAGCAGAAGAAATTCGAGTGTGTATGTTTGTGAGTGTGGCGCCTGTTAGTTGGCTTTAGTGAGCAAATTGGCCTACAAACTTGTTACCATTTATCACACTCAGTGTCAGCATATCAAGCGTGCAAAAATTTTTGCTTGAAAACTTTTTGGAGCAGCGCTTGACAAAAATGCGTGTCGAGAACACAAAATGACACTTAAAGGTGGTAGCAATTGGGAGGAGCTGAAGTGGGTGTGGCATGCATACATATGCCACACACACACACACGCACCACAAACACACTCATACTCAATCAGGTATCATTTAGGCTGACAACCATCAATCTTGAGCTACTTTATCTTGAATGACACGCAGACATACTCGATACTAGATACTCCCACACTTATGGCTCTCAACTAGCAGGGGGCGCTCGTCTGATAGGCAAATGTATTTGGATTCCGATATGCCAATGTCTTTTGTTTGCCCAACAATAACAATCGATGTCACCAGCAGCCCGAAAGAAACTCAACTAAAAGCCCAAATAGCAGCAGCCGAAAACGCTTTTGATGTCGCATACTTTTAGGCGCGACACGAAATAGTCGCAAATGTGCATGGAACGAGATGATATATAGTCTCTGCACATATATAACAATGTCACGCAGCAGAGTGTCTGCTCTAGACATATTAAGTCAGCCAGGTAAATAAAACTACTATATTTGACATAAATTCTTTTTTGTTTGAACTGCGTTTGAGAAACTTTTACTACAAAAGGTGTTTGCTGATAAAAGGTATTTCCACATTGATATTTAAGTATTGCATATTGGGTCTGACATTGTTATAAAATAATATAATATATAAATATATTGAATATAATAAATAAATAATATCGGTTTATCTGCATGGCGATATTGTCATAATTTCTATGGTCATATATGGATATACACTCTTCTATATATTTATGTAAATATTATTTACTAAATAGTGTAATTTTGAATTATATAATTAAATTTCGCATTTTAAAATTTTGTAATAATATATTTTTGTAAATCTTTATAATCTGTTTATACTTTGTTGTTATAATAAGTTTAAGTATTTTCAATTTTTTATTGATAAGCTTTTAATGCATAAATATACATTCATAAATATATTTTTTTCTTCTGTTTTTATAGTATATATGTATGTAATTATTTTATTATATTACCTCTTTATTTTTATTTAACAGAAATTAAAATAATAGAATGATATGTTTTTTATTAAGCTTATCATAACATATATATAGAATACAAAAATAGTTCTCTTATCACAATTAATGAAGGATGCTCTCATATGAAAATATAAATATTAATAATATAATATTGCAATCTTATGAACCAATCAATCACGGCTAAATAACTTGAGTATCTATTAAAATAGCAGATATTATATACGTGTTTATTACTTGGTTTCTAACAGTACCTGACCTCAGCAGTAGTCCATATATTTTGTAATCTTAACAGACTGAAGGAATGGCATTGGCACCCCTCTTTATGCAGCTTAATGTAGTTGTCATCCCTTACAAACTGGAAATAATAATACTCATCTAGATGCTTTATTTAGTATGTGCTGCATATGTGTGAAGTATCTTAGGAATGTCTACAGCTGATTTTGACAGGCACTTTATCGCTGGCCAAATGTCTTGAAGACTCTTTAGCAGTGCTCTGGGCGGATGCTTGGGTGCCCCTCTTTGTGGCAGCAACCCTTTCGTCGACTGTGCTCAACTGCAACACGTATTCGAGTGCAACGCTTTGGTCTTTGGACATTTCGCATAGCTCACGCCTATGAAAAAACGTGCAAGATTTCAAGCAATTTCTTTCTTTGCCATACCCAAACCACAGAATGTGAACCCTTTCAGAGCCATTGACACTGGCAGAGCAATACGCGCTTTTGTGCGAAAATATGCAATTGAAATGTTAAATAAATAAAGGCGTAAATACTTGAAGGGCAAAGCAGCGACAAGGCACAACATTCAAATGCTGTTGTGTTGGGCGTTATGACTCTATACGTACATGTGTATGTATTCGTGTATATATTTCTGTATGTGCACAAGTATAAATAGCATACAAAAAAAAAAAAAAATACCAAAAAATTATACGAAATCTAGGTGTGTCGAAAGTTGTATACTCTAAGAATATGCTGTACATGATTGATAAAATTAAATGCCATAAAATCGTTATACTACAATTTTTGTCAGTCAAAATGCTTAGATATATATTGAAGTATATTTATACCTAATATTGTTGTTGTATAATATGTATTTAAATAAAATAAAATCATCTAAAGATCAACAGAACAAGACAATTTGACTTATCATTCCTAGCTACTAATACTTTTGGGTGCTGTTAGGGATGCAACAAAAGGAAGTATGCGTATCAAATTCATTTAAGTAAAATTTAATCAGCGCCAAGTTATCCTAGGTCAATATTGGGTAGTTTTTAATATTTATAACATGATTCCCACATGACATGTATTATTCTGATAAGGCACTTAATGATTTATCACCATTAAGCAATTACCAATACATACTAGAAACAGAAAGATTTCTGGTATCTTAACTAATATCTCATAGTGACTATTTTACTGTATAATTAGCAAATCAATTAACTCATAATCATGTGATGCCCTATTAGAAATGCAATTACAAGTATCAGTGTCAATTTTCATGTCCAAGCTGATTCCAGCTCATATATGTAGACTACTAGTTATAGTAGAGCAGCGGAAAATGTTATTTTTCTAATTAAAAATCAAGTTTATATCGCTGCCCGCTCTAGCTCCCTGGTTGAGCGTTACACATTTCTCGACAAATTTATAGTACTCCATGTGAAGGGGAGTTACAGAAAAAGAAGAGTGTCCCGTTATGCATTCCATAACTTGGGAGTCGCAGTCGTCGTCGTCAGACGTTGACGTTGAAATGAATGAATGAAAATATGCAGGCAACGTGATTCGCAGCGACGCGACGCCATATTGCTGTGGGTAAGACTGGGTGGGGGGGTAAACGTAACCGTTAGCAATGGCATTGCCGTTAACGTTAACGCTACCGTTACCTCTTTTCCGTTTTCCCCCAGAGTTGGGCCACGGTGAGCTCGCCAGAGAGAGGGAGAGGGGGGGGCAAAATATTCGCATTTGCTGGTTTGGTATTTTCTGTCGAGTTCAGCGTAAATTCATTCATTTCCACTTGAATTTACAATTATGCGAAACTGTTGTTGAATGGGTTTTGACTTGCTCGGAGGTTTTACGGATTTGGTTTGAGGAGATTTTGGAGAGGGATTTTCGTAGTTGTTGGTAACGCTTATGCGTTTGCACTTGCATTTGCATTTGCCAGCAGCAGTAGCAACAACTACACTGTTTAGCTTTTAATTAACTATGGAGTGAGCTCTGAGGAACTGCATCTGGAGCACATACATATAGAGCTCGTTCCCAGCTGGAAACTCCTCAATTGGCAATTGTCAACAGCAGCTGCTAAAAGTTTGCTACCCAAGCGTTGCCAAGGTGCGTAACTGGGTATGAATTTTCTGCATGATGCGATTTATTTGCTGAACGCTTATGGAATGTAATTAACTTTATGAGGTGTACATGCAAAAGCTGTCAAGGGCGATTAACTGTTTGTGCATTTGTGCTGCCAAACATCAGGTGGGAGGAACTCAGTTTCAGCGTGAATTACATTTCAGTTTGTTTAGCAGTTGGAATTGAGACTTGTTTCAGTACTCAGTTAATCAATGGCCATGAAGTAATCTTTTAGTTGCTGGGGCTCTGTCTTACCAGTAAGTGAATGATATAATATATAATTAAGGCCATAAAGAAAGAGATAATGCAGTATGTATATGTATAGTTTTATGAATTTATCTTTTTATTTCTTGCTATAATTATTATATATATATTTTAAATAAATTCAACTTATTATTCTCTGAAAACTTGCTCATAAAACTGCCGAAAGTTTTGTATCTAAAAATATTTATTGGAACGTAATTTTATTTCAAAACGAAATCAAGATCGTATGCAATCTCACGATGAGTTTTTCTTTACTATTTAAATCTCACATATTTATTCTAATACTCTTGCATTGCTATCCTGTCGCCTACTACTACTAATCAACCATATGCTCCTACAGCATTTTCATTTTTTGTAATAAAAACTTTTAGAGCAACAAAAAAATACTTTTCAAATACCACTTCACGTGGGTGGTAAAACTTTTTCTTTTTTTTTTTTTTGTATGGTTGCCCAACTGCAGGGGCACTTCAGCTAGTTGCCAGTGCAATTCAATGTCATATCCTTGAAAACTTAAAAACATCAGAGCATAGAATATGGCTAAGAAAAAAGACCAATAAATGGGAAAGAAAAAAGAAAAAATATCAACTGCAAACGGAAAGTTTTGTTATTGAAAGTTCATCGATGAATGCGAAATACAGTTGGGCAAAAGCTCGGTGCCAAATCCCGTTTTCAGTTTCCCGGAACACTCAACCGAACGAGTTGCGGGCTGCAGTTGCGAGCCTCCTGTTTCCTTGCGGCTGCTTACAGTCCATTTCCTTGTAGCCCGTTTCACAATTTTCAATTTCTTTTGTATATATGCGATGCCACATTGTAAGCAGTTGCTGCCACTGCTGCTCTGAGCCTCTGTGTCGTCGACTAATTTCCTCGGCCAAGTCCAGACGTCGTCAGTGGCATATCCTGCCAGCCAGCCAGTCAGCTAGTCAGCTAGTCAAGCTGGCAGGCAGGCAGGCAGGCAGCCAGTCAGCCTGCCAGAGCTGGGCTGTCTGCTTAGTCCAACCAACATTTGGATGTGGGCACTGCGTTGGGGGGACGGGCAGTTGTTCCGTTGTTTGCATTTTTATTTGTATTTCATTTTCAATTGACTGACAGAGTCCGTTGCCCGCCTACCTGGCGGCTACCTGGGCGCAAAGTTCAGGTATGCGCTTTGTGTGCTCCAGTCCATTCATCAGAGTTATTTACTTTTTAACGAGTTGATTTCATTCAATTTGTTTGCCCAGGTTTCACTGGCTATTACTGACAAACAGAGCTCTCGCAATGGCAAGAAAAAAGGGTTGCCACCCCACTGCAATACACTTGAATATTTTTTAGCCGCACTTTAAACTGCATCTTATGCTCACATGGCTTAAAGCTCTCGCAAGATGTATGTATGTGTATGTGTGTGTATATGCAAGTGAGTCGCAAACTCGGCATTTTCTTTCATTTTCCGATTTTGTTTTTCTTTGGCCTTTTTATACCCTGTACTTTGTCAGAAATGAAGGCAGGGTATGTCAGGTTTTTATTAAATTTGATATCAATTGTAAACATCTTTTTGCCTAGCCTACTGGAAATTTTGTTTGCTAAATTCTTATAAAGATAATATTCATATATTTTATCTATATATTTAGCATCCCTCACTGAATAACTTTCAGACGAGCACACTTAAGTTCACAGTCTTATGCTTCCTGTTTATTCTTTGCTACATCCTCGTCTTCGTGCGAGTCAAGTTCTTGTGCCTCTTGGCGTTTTTTCGGTTTCAATAAATATTTTCGCAATGCACAAATTAAAAATTCTTCGAAATAATAATAGAACATGACGAGAAAATGGCGCACACTCAACCCGCAAGCTGTCAAGCCAGCCTTGTCTATTTAACAACAAAACTTTCAATGCCTTCAGCCATCGGATAGCAACAACAAGCAGAAGAACAACATCGAAGTGTCCCGACCCGGCCAATTCGATTGAAATTGTTGCCAGTGGCTATGATTTTATGAGTATTTCGTTTGTCTTATCGAAGCGTTCAAATATATAATTAAATTGTTAGCATTTTGCAGATGCTTTTAAAATACGATCAAAAATTAACCAAGAATCGTGTTCAAGTGGCAAGTGGCAAGTGGCGCCATCTGTGGAGCGACAGCCAGTGCAAAGTGTGCGAAGGAGAACAAGCTAAAAATATAAAATAAAAAGAATATTGAAGATATTTGCAGCGTAAATGAAGTAAATTTTTGGGCTATTAGAGAGTATAGGGAAGGAAGAATTTTGCAAGTTTTGGGTGCCGCCATCTGTTGAGCAGTTGCTCGAACTCAATTACGCCAGCCAAGCCACAACGATGCAGAAAATATTCGAAGAGTTTCCTTCGCTAAAATGCTATATTAAATTTGAATGTAATAAGAGCATGCTTAAGAAAATTGATTATCTCTATTCAAGTAGATATTCTGTGTGTATATTAATTTTTGTGAATGTCGCATTATTACTTATAAATACATATAATGCCTTGGCCTCCCCGTCCGTAGCTCTGTTTACATCTCCATCATTTCGTTGACATGCTTCTTTAGGCAGACCATGATTTGGAACGCTGTGTCACAGGGATTGGAACCGGAGGTGTTGCCACACGCTTCCAAAGCCTTCTCCGCCTGTGCCTTAGTGGGCTCGTCCTTGAAGGCTTCCATTATCTTCGCGTTCTGTAGGACACCTTTGCTATTCATAAAGCCAAGCTTGGCCAAAACACACTGGGATGCGCACTTGACATTATCCTTGACATCCTCAATGTTCACTTCACCGGATTTCAGACTATTGAGTTCTTGATCCGTGACCCCATTCTCCGTCATGCAGCTGGACACAACCTGCTGGGCCATTTCCGCATGGTCAGCCTAGTGGATAAAGTTAATTAATTTCAATATGATTTTACCTGACTCTATTCGAACTTACCATCAGATAGCTAATAAGGCAGCTCAAAAGCAAGATGCACGCAAATTTGGACTTCATTCTGCGCTTCTATGGATCACACTAATTTGTCCTCAGGTGGAACTGCACTTTTATAGTTAATCAGCGAATTTGCAACTGCACTTTTCATGCTTTATTTCAAATGATCATCTAAAGCTGGTTACGCTCACTGCACAGATGAGTACATTGGGCGCGATTGTCACTGCCATTGTCACAGTGTGTCGTAATGTCTGAGTGTAATGAGTGTTGGAATCATTTGATAAACGTGGCAGATAAGCGACAAAGTCGGCTTAATCTAATTGCAATTATAATTTGTAAAGTTATTAGAGAATACGACTAAACGCAATTTTGTTTTACAGCGATTCTTCTTGCTCTGTATAAAATTTGAATAAGCACAAATAATTTTTATAATATATATTAATTCATAAAATATTTACTTATTATAATAATAATTTTTTATATATATGTATATAAATAATTAAATAAATAGTTCCATACTAAATAAATTGATGATTAATTATATAAATATAAATATAACTTTAGACCAATTTAAAGAAATATATTTTTTATTTTAAATTATTTCTATTATTCATATAGCATTCCAATTGGAAATGGCTACAATATTCAAATTGAATGTAGATGTCTGATTATATTCAAATTGAAATGTACCTTAACATTTATATTCTCTATATATAATAAACTATACTCTATGTTATAGTTTGTAATATATTATTGTAATTTATCTAAATTTTTTACAAATTCATTTCACTTCTAATTTAGTTGTTGGCTTCATGAAAAGTTTGTTGTATAATTATTGTACAGATTAGTTTAATTATAAGATTAAAATCTACAACGAAATTTCTAGTACATTTTATGCCCAAATTCATTTGTCTCTTTCAAATGCCCCGCGGCTGTTCATTGAACTGCAATAAAATGTTTTTCAGCTTTGTATTTCTCACCAAATATCTAAATTACAGTTGGTTTGAATATAAATTTATATATGTATATATTTTAGACATTTTATAAACATGCGAAAATCATTTGGGCATATTAATTAAAATCGTTTTATTGTAATTGTTCATACATTGCAATTACCTTTTTTCCCACAATTTTTTTCTGCCAGCTCCGCTTCATTATTTTTGCATTAATGTAACGTTAATTGCATTTTGACGATTTTGTGTTAATTGCCTTCGCGTTTGTTGTTGTTTATTATAATTTAGTTAGTTATTTGTATTATTATTAATAATTTGCTGTTATTGAAAGGTTTTTAGCATGAGTTCCCAGCACTAATTGAAATCCTTTTAGAGTAATTAGGAAAAATTGTATTGCATTGCCGCCAGAGATGAGACCTTGCTGCAAGCTGCCAACTGCCAACTGCCAGCTGCTTCCCATGTCCTTCACACTGGCGCTCTTTGTGGTCCAGTTAGAAAAACAAACTAATTTAGTAAATTACTATTTAGTGGGCACCTTTTATATGGCCGAGAAATACGATGTTGGCCACCTGGCCGCAGCTTTGGCCACACACAAAGGTCATTTTCGGGCTTTGAAGTTGGGCTTTGAAATGCGCCAAAGGACATTTAACAAATGGCATGCTTTGTGTACATGTGTCTGTGTGTGTGCTATGTGGTATATATGTGTGCGCTTGGGTGTGTGTGTGTGTGTGTGTGAGTGCCTATGTGGCGTGAGTTAGTACTGTATACATCAATATATACACATTGCAATTGCTGTCGGAACATCAAAGCAATGCGAGTTTTCCAGTTGACTTCATCAGTAGATTGTGTGAAGTATGCCAAAAATGTGTTGTAAACTGTCCAACAAAAACCACTTTTTGTATACCCTAGAAAACATGTAAATGTGGCATGTATAAAAAAGATAGCAAACAAAACAAATTCGAAATAGAAATGAAAGTTGAAAGTGTTTAAACTAAATTAGCATCTGTCTTAAACGTATATTCGTCTCCTCATTTTATTACAGAGTATCTTCAATTCGATTACACGCAAATAAATACATTTACATTTTTTTTTTTTTTTTGCAATGCCGCAACTCAAGCTGTTGGCCTTTTTGGGCAGTGGAACTTAAAGTAATGCCATAAAATTGAATGCTTAACAAGCTCTTTCGCTTCGAGGCACGTGCTGAACCAGCTCTGGACTTTAGTGTTAACGCGATTTCTTACACGAATCAAATGTATTGGAGAGTAAAATAATATTGGCCAAGCTTTTAAAATACATTTTACATGCACTTCAATTTAATTGACGCGTGGCCTCGTCTTTCTCGACTGAAATTTGAGATAACGAACTTTTTCAGAGTGAGCCATTCAATTAGTTTAACACCCCCAAGGTATTAAAACTGGATTGCCATAGAGGGGGAGCTGTGGAGGTGGCCCAACAATTGCTTCTCATCTTACATCAGAAAGGGGCTTGAGAGATACTTGAAAGGCAACAGAAGCAAGTGAATGAAACTAGATATGCAGTTAAAAACGGAGGTTGGTCAAAAATCCCTGGCAGCACAATGCGGCTGTGGGTGCATATGAAAACGGATATGCAAAAACATTATATGTAATTACCTATAACGACTAGAAATGTTTGCGCAACTCGTAGATAATTATAGCCAGGCGAATAATAATAATATGTTATTTGGCGTTGTATGATCATATGGAAAATTAATGTTTATTATATACGTATTTAGAAATTACTTATAGGCATCAAGTGACAAGTTTATAAAATTAAGTGGCGCTGTATGATATTTTCTCGAATGACAACCAGAAACAAACTGAAGTCAGTTATAGTCCTTGAGAAAGTAGAGCCCATTATTGCTCTCATTTTTATTAGCATTGTCAATTTAATTTTCATTGTCATTGTTATTAGTTAATATTATCAATTATAATTATTGTTGTAATTGCCCTCAACACTATCAAAAAATATTTTAAATAATCTTTTTTGATTTTTTAGGCTTTTATATTATATAAATATATTTCTCTTAAACATATGTCGAATATAAAATATTAATATAATATAGGGAAATTTTAGTAAAATCCGATTCGACTAAATTCTTACTGATCCATTGAACATATAAAATATATAACATATTCTTTTAATATAAATAACATTAAGATTACATCATGGACTACGCAAAAATATGCTAAAAGAACCTTAAGTAAAATACTCTTCAATATAAATTCTTAAATAAAAAAATTAAATATGTGTGTTAAAACCCTGTGACCTATTTTAATTTATATTTTTTATAGCTATATAAAACAAATTTATTTCTATATCTTTTATGTCGCTTGGAAATTGAGTTGTTGGTTGTCGTCGTTAGGCCAAAGAAATTTGCACAATTTACAATGCTTACCTAGCAAAGCATTCACAAATCCCCTATCGTTCCCGCTCTTACTCACTCTCTCTCTCTCTCTCTGTCTACCGCTCGATCTGTGAAAAGCCTGGCACATATTACGGGCGGCAAAAAAGAACATAAATACAAAATGCAGCCAGGCATAAGAAGCTACCACAGACCATTGACAACTACGTGAATACCTAGGCCAGCACCCCTCATCTGCAACCGCCGCCCTCTGCCCGCCCACCTACACATGTACATGAGCCCCCGACTTGCCCTGAAGGCCCTTTAAAATAGCAAACTAGACCGGGCAATGGCTCCTCACTGGCTACGTAATATGTCCTGGGGCTTAGTTGGCATGTGTTGCTGTTGTCGTATTGCTGTTGTTGCTGTTACTGCTGCTGCTGCTGCTGCAGCCTCGATGAGGCTATTGTCTGACTGAGGGCTTTACAACTCATAAACAGCAGCCCCTCAGCCGACTAGTAATAACAGTTTAAGCTCGAGGCACTGCCCGAAAATTGTCCACATCTCGTTGTTTAATTTTTTTCCTTATACATATATACCCTTACCAGTCCTAGATTGACATAACAAATTCTTCAAATATAAATATAAATAATACTTTGTATGAATAAAAATAACTAAAACTAAATTTCAACGTATATTAAATGTGTTATAAAATTATAAATAATTGAAAATAATTCTTATCGGATCCAAAAATAATTCTGTTGTGGCTTCTCTCTCTCTTTTATGTAAAAAAACCCTATACTTAATATTTTCTAGAATCCTTAAATTCATTCGATTTTGTGGATAAATTTTAAAAGCTTTCAAATTAATTTATATTTTGCCAATATATTTAAATTGTTTTTTTTTTTCTTGTTCTCAAAAGGAAACCATGGTGAAGGCTTTCGTAAAACTCCAATGTATTGGAATAATTCAAATCGGATTACAACTTTATCATGTATCTAAATGGCAAATCTTACTTAGAAATAAATGTTGCTATACCAATAGCACATCGGCTCTAGCTCTTGCATCGGCAGAGTATTCAGTCTTCTACATCCCTAATGCCTTTTGCCTTTTTTTATAACAAGCATTTTTACATGTGCTAAAAAAAACAACAAGTAAAGCTCGAGCGTCCCCCACCATCCAATTTCAAGAAAAAGAAACCCGCGGCATTCCCCAAATTTTTTGTCGGCCTGGCTGCATGTGCGTTTATGACTTCATAATGAAAGCTAGACAGGGCGGCAGGGCGATGACTTTGGGGAGGCATTACCAGACCAGAGCCCACATTTCAGAGCTGCATTGCAGCTTCTGGGGGGCGGATGCCATGAGTTGGCTTGGGCAGCTTGGCTTGCTGTTGTTATGGATTTGCGTAGGCGTTGCGTTAACATGTGACTAAGTCCTTTTATATCCTGGAGCATTCGCTGCGGCCTTAGCTCTGGCTACATACATATCTTTAGCCTTAGACTATCATCAATTGCTGTCCCCATGGTGTAGTTAGGCAGGCCCGCAGCTCCCACACCCCATAAGCATCCCCCTTCCATTCATTTTTATATGGGCCAAGCAACAGAATTTAATGCCGACCTCTGGGAGCTATTGTGGCCGTGGCAGCCGCATCTTGGCCGCGGCCCCAGCTCCATGCAAGTCTAATGCTCATATGTGCCAAGGGGGCGGGGTCCGAGTGCTTTATTTTTATAAACAATTTTAAATTGCTGTCCAAAATGGTTTCGGCCTGTGTAGGCAAATTGTTTTATATGCGTCCGGGTCCTGTGCAGTTTATTGACTTTGATGGAGCTGGGGGCCGATGGGCACTATTTTGCATAATCCGAGCGTAACTGAAACTATGTGGATCCATAATGCGCCACATTAACTTTGCAGCGCACACAAAAATATATATGTGCTCACATGTATTTTATAAATCACGCCAGAAATAAATAAAAACAAAGTCAAGATAATGCGCAAAAAATTAGAAATAAGCGCAAAATAATAATCCAACTTCAGGGAGCAGATGAGCAAAGAAAAAAAAAGAAATAATAATAACAGCATGAAAAATATGAAGCAAACAAACAGTCGAAGTCGCTAGTTGGCTGGTGGCAGCGCCATGTGGCAATCTGCTTGCGGCACACATGTTGCAACCGCACACAGCACAGTTGGACACTCACACCCGTCCACCCGTCCACCCAGCCACCACCCATTCAGCTATCCACCTGTTCAAGCATTCAACTCCCCGCCCATTTCACCTTTGCTATAGCACCTAGCAGAGAGCGAATCGTCTCTGCAACGACCGCATGATTTCATCTTTCGCTTTCGTGCGGACAACTTAAGCGAAAAACTTCAACATCGAAAGTGACAAACGGAATACTCTTTAAAATTAATCAATTCTAAGCAATAAAATAAATATTCTTTTAAAATAATTTAATTTTAATAGCTTCAAAAATGTATGCAATTAATTAAAGAGGAAAGAGGACTAAAATATATATTCTTAATATTATATGATATTTTTAAAATAAATTTTGTTTCAAAAATAATTGATATCATTTGACAGTAATATTTTAAATACTATTATTATGATATGATAATTATTATATCATTTTATCAATATAACATTATCATTAAAATAAATTTCCATTCTTTTTAGCAATATTAAGATCATTAGATAAGGTTAAAGCACTCAATAAAGAGTATCTTCATCTCACTTATACTCCAAGATTTGGTGTGGAATTCTTTCTTCCATTACTTTTTTTGGTTTTTCATTAAATTCGCCTAAGCAAAATGTTTGCCCTGCCGTGTGTGTAAGATGATTTATGAAGCAGACTTCATAAAGTTCATAAATGTCGCGGCAAGCAGGCGGCAGGCGGTAGTCAAGGCGTAAAAAGAGGTGTGTATCTATGTGGCATGTGAGCATGTGTGTGCGTGTGCTTGTGCTTGTGTGCGAATTATGGAAAGACTGCGCCAGACAAAACAACGCGAACAGTCAACACACTCGTGCAGATGACACTTTCACCTGGGTCGTGGCAAGGGCGCTAGCACGGAGTGGACACATTTTTGCGCATTTAATTAACTAAAATGCTATAAATATGATTTTAAATTAATTTACTTGCGTGCATTATTAATTTACAAAGTATACGCTTTGTTTGCACCGAGCATTTCAGGGGCAGACGACCCGAAGTGCGGACTGTGCTCTGCGCCCTAGATGGCTGTCAGAGATTTATGGAAATAGTTCTCAGCGCATTAAAAAAATTAGCTCCCTGCTAACTTTTCGCATAAAGCACTAATAAAACAGTTGGATTTGCAATGGGCAAAAAATCATTATGGGCATTGAATGTTTGTCTATTTTAAACAATTATGAAGTATAAGTACGTAAGATAAATTAACTACAAAGTTTCATTGCATAAGAGTTTTAGATATTAAGTCGAACTTAAAAAATATTAAAAATAATTAAAATTGATAATAGTAATATGTAAAATTCTTAATATTTTTATACCCTGTAATCCAAAAAAAACCCAATTAATTAAAAAAACAAATAAATTTATAAGAATTGCAATGCAAATTTGGTTATTATCTATATTGAAAATGGAAATTTCAGGGTATAATATTTTTATTTGTAATCAGTATCTTAACAGAACTTTTCATATGTTAGCCAAAACAAATAACAATCATACACTTTTATAGTATCTTTATTCCTGATATCTGTTTTCTTATACTTAAACATAATTTTGATTTAATTTTATTTTCTTCTATCTTGCAATACTTAAAGCAGTTCTTTATGGCCTTTTAAGTACCCCAAAATGGGTATTAAAACTCAAATCGTACTTTCTTTTCTTTTTATTGCATTTCTTATACGACTTCTATATTGGCTGTGCTCATGAATTTCAGATAATCTTATTCTTATGACTATGCAAAATCATTCGAAACTAATTTCTCGTTGCCCTGACACTTGTCACTTGCCAGTTGCCAGTTGCCAGTTGGCACTTGGCAGTTGGCTTCCCCGCAGACGACGCTGCCAACGCACTTGCGCCCTGCCTTCGGGCATTTTCGGTGGGTATTAAATTGTCTGGTCGCATATCGCGACATAGTCAAATTTCCGTCGCCAACTGCAAATACAGCTCAGGCGCAATCTCCAATTTCAATCAAAAAACCGCACGCGCTGTGCTCTTTCAGCTCCTGCAGCTTCCAGCGGCGACCTCAACCTCAGTCTCATGGCGCGGCTGCTCATCTGCCCCTTTTGACATGGCTGTGTGCATGGATGCGACCTCAAAGCTGCAACGAAATAAAAGTCAATTTTAAGGTTGATACATTGTGGACCCGTTGCCATGAAACTGGCAGCTCTGCTGACACATGGAACAGGTGATAAGCCACTCAGCCGCACAAGCCGATGAAGTGTCTCCTGCAGTCGTAGCTAAAATCGCTTAATCAGCCTTCTCTGACTAAGGCATACTCTGCAATGGGAAATACATAAAATTGGTCTATTCAATAAATCATCACATGCAACTGAAATAAATTTCAAATCAATCTTTAAGTTAATTTCTTTGTTAACTAAATAATTAATGCAATCGATTTCTGATTTTCTGATAATAATTAACACAATTTTCCGCTCTCCCTTCTCAATTGGCATACATCGAGGGTATTTTTGACTCATTTAATAAGAAGAAGAAATTGCATTTACAACTTTTCCGTCAGAAGTATATGTCAGCTTTTGAAAATTACTTTCATTACTTTCGCTCTGCGCCATTCCCCGGCGACAATTTCCGCGCTGCTCTGCTGTGCTGTGCTGTGTCTTATTGCTTCAGAAAATTCATCCTCATTTGTCAGAATTGATCAGACTAACTAGCACATTGACAATATGTGGCAGCTCATAAAAATGTTGACAGTATTTTCATTTATTTTGATGATTAAAACCTAATTATGCTGCTCAGAAGAGGAAATAAATGCAAAATGCAAAAAAAAAAAAAAAGAAGAAAAAGTTGAAGGAATTTTAAATGTGTTTTGAATATTTATGATTTCGTTAAAGAACGCACGCCCACAAGTGTGAAAAGTTTGGCAAAACAAAAAGAATGACGGCGGGACTGATATAAAAGAGGCGAAAATATTGTCAACAAAATTTTGTTGTTTGACGCAAAGGAGAAAAAGAACGGAAAATAAAGCGAAAAGGCACCAAAAATATCACGTAATATAAAAACCACTTTGATGAATACGCCATGTGCATATAAAGCAGCTGCTAAGGCTGCTGTCAAGCTCTTGCCCAAAACGAGGGGCGGCAATAGCCCAAGTGTCAAGAGGGGGGCGTGGTGCACAGACGCGACGCGAGACGAAAGTGTCGGAGCCTTTGTGCAGGCAGCAACGACATCAACGTAATGAATAGCAAGGTGTGAGCCTGCGAAGGTGGAGCGGGTTTCGGTCCTTCGACCAGACGCTGTTGTACTTGTTGCCTTGGCACTTGCAGCGAGGCGTTGGCAACGCGGCTTACGCGGCGTATGCGTAACGCCATTGATTGGCTCAGATTGAGTTTGCAAAAAGGTAAGTTGCAAACAACGAAGGAAAAAAGTGGAGAAGTGGAAAATGTGGAAAAAAGAAGAAAGTAAAAAGAAAACTTGGGCATGCGTCAAATATGCTCATAATTGCACAAGCTGGCGAAAAGGGATAACCATCACAATGTTGCCCTTAAGCGGGGCGACAAGGCGATTGTGGGCGTGTTGCTGGAGGGGAAGCCGAAGCTACCAGAGAGCTTTATAAATTAAGGTGGGAAACAAGATGCAGCAGCTTAAGAATTTTGATTGAGACAATCCTGCGGGAAGCAAGTACGAAAACGAAAGATGAGGGCATAACTCAAAATTGACATCAAGAAATATACAAAAACTAAGCTTCAGCTTAAGCTCAATTTGTATAAAAAATCGTATATACTTCAAAAAGTATGCGAGAAATTTGCATGTTTCTTTCTTTGCTTTGCAAACATCTCTCTGTCTCTTTTTTATGCCAGTGTAACTAGTTGAGAATTACAACAACCAGACAAAGAGATGCGGCTTAAATATATGTTGTGGATGTCATTTATTTATTTAAATAAGTTTAAGTAAATAGTAACAGATCAAAAATATACAGTGAAATGCCGAATGCTCTTCTTAGCAGCACTAAAATTATTATTTTCGAATTTATACTAAGTTAAAGATACCTAAACTTTAATCGTTGTGTAAACTTATATATTATTATTTTGAAATAAATTAAGAATGAAAATGAAGATGGAATGGTATAAATAAGCAATAATAATAAATAGAAATAATTTAAATTTATATTAATATAAGATCGACGGAAATAAAATAAAAATAAATAGAAATAATTTAAATTTATATTAATATAAAATCGACGGAAGATAGATGGAAGAGCTCGACCGATATCGATTTGCAATCATTGGAACATATTTTGATAGTCCGAGAAGCCATGCCCTTTCTGCAAGTTGAAGTCTGCTGATCAAATACCAAAGAAAATCGATATTTCTATTAGAAAACTTACTAAAAATAACATAATACGTGCAAAGATTCACTTTTCAAAGAAGTCAACAGAAATTGAATATAAATCTGCAATGGTTTCCTTAAATTTGAAGAACTTATTAACTAAAAAAATTTGAAATATTTTAACCAATAATATTGGGGCAAAACAACGAATTCTTTTATTTTATTATGGTGTAATAAAATGGCCAGTAATGATAATCTGATTTTTCAATTCGATAAATTCTAAAATCAACTTTTATTCTAAAATATTTCTTAAATTAAGTTAAAGCTCAAAGTGTATAAAAGTAAATGAGTTTGGGGCCTTAACAGCATTTTAACTCTTTGAAAATTGCTCAGAGAAGCATAAGCGATTCACACCTTTCATAATTATTAACGCCGGCAAGCAGTGGATGTTGCCTAGTTCCCAAATCTGCACGAGTATAGGTGAGTGTATGAGTGTGTTCATTTGTGTGTAAAAACGCAGCTTCATCAAAAATTCTAAAGCAATCAGCTCGAAAATCAGCGCAACTACGAGAACAACCCGAGAACGGCACACACTACTTAAAAATTCCACCTGCTCATAAATTGGCCTAAGGGGGAAGGGGTCAAGGGTGTGGGCTCCCCCGAAAAGTATGCAATTGGGAGCCGTTGCCCCAGCCACTGTTTTAGAAATATGGCAAACAATTATGCGCTTGAGTTTTATTACAAATGCCCGGCAGTTATATAAGCCGGGAGAAGGCACTAGAGAGGCCGAGGGGTCTGGGCTTATTGCAGGCGATAATAACCGGTATTCATATGCATTGAGGTATGGGGGTCTCAGTCCCCGCCCCTGGGTTGACACTCTCCACTGTCAGCAGTGTCAGACAGGCGAAACGGAAGCACAGGAAATTCGTACCCTTTTTTTCGACTTTGCTACTTGCCGGCTTTATCTTAAAATAAGTAAGCTATACTCGGGTCTTAGCCCCACCACAGCTACAGCTCTAAGTAAGTGCTATGCATGCCGTGCTATAAGGCGTGACTGCCGCCTCGTTTCGTATTACGTCTTGGGTGGTTGGACATATGACTAGTACGAATACACAACCCCAATAACATTGTCCCCATGCCTGTGGGGCTCTCATATGGCACGGGCGGAGGGTAGGTAGAGAGTCATGCGCATATTTCAGTATGATACGACAGCTTGACAACATTAAATTTGCATTGCTCTTGCCGGAGTTTGTTTATGGAAAAAGAAAAGGAAGCCGGGCGGTGAGGTTGGGACAGTGGCAGGGTATCAAATCGGGCCTGTCAGCCTGCCCGACACAACAGCTGCAACAACAACATATGCCAGAGCTAACCAATACCCTAGCATATATACCAATGCAATTTGATGTATAAGAACTGCCGCTCTCCCCCGCTGCTCACAATTAAAGTGATTGAAAAATATTTTCCAAGCCATTTTCTGCGCAAAAGAAGAGGCAAATATACATGCTTTTTTCATGCTATTAACTCGATATGTTAAAAGGTTCTATGGGGTATATTGATAGCTGAATTGGGCAGATTATGCATAGGTTTTTAGCGAAGATAATTCTACTTACATCATCAAAACATATAAAATATTAATTCTAAATATTATTTTTTGAGCCACATTACAGGGTATTCCACGAGGTGTGCTAGTCAGTTTATAGAGCATCTTACAACTGAAACTGATTGGCTAGTTTTATGGCCATCAACTTTCAATAATTTTATATTTACAGGGTATTTTATTCTAATATTCAGAATATATTTAGCCATCTATCAGCTTATATAAACAAGCAACTTCTTTATCAAAAACTTATCTATAGGGTATTCTGATAGTCTAATGTCAGTTTGCTTGATTGCATTTGAACTTTCTCTTTGCTGCCTTTGCGAAATTAACTTGGAAAAGTGCAGCCACGCAAAGTGGCCCGCGTACTGCGGCAATAGCTTCTTCTGTCTGCATGTGTGTGTGTGTGTGGGTGTAGGTGTGAGGGGATGTTGTTGTTGTTGTTGTTGCATGCATTCAAGCGCAAAGTTGCAGATACAAAATTGGCTAGCGGGTAGTAAAAAGTGATTGCCAGAGCTACCCCATCTATGCGGCCTTTATGTCATAAAGGCCAATTATGTTAAAATGTTGCCGAGAGTAAGAAAAAGAGCGTTGATGTCGCGTCGCGACAATTCCGCTTACTGACAGCTAATAATGCCGCAATGCCTATAAGAACCATTGCCATGCGCCCCAAGCCATCTGTTCCGTTCAGCCATCTATCAAGCCCAATAACTGGCGCTGCGTATATTCCCAGAATATGGCCCTTGTCTATGCCGGGCGGCCTCTCCGGGTGCATTGTCAACGCGTTCGCCTGATGTACGGCGCTTCCTGCGTCAGTTCCGGCAGTGCACGCGACCACATTCCAAACCATTCCATTCCGTTTCGTTCCATTGCGGTGCTCTCGCCTAAAGGTCTGCAAAAAAAAATAGAGAAGTTCGCGTCACACTCGAATGCATCTGGAATGCCCAGCCAGAACTGACAATAACTCAAACACTAGTATCGTGGGTTGGGAGGTGTTAGTAGAAGGGGCCGGGGAGGTTTTGTCTGGACCCGGATCTAGTGCTGGCCCTCAATCGCTTAGCAAATGACTGTGATTTCCCATTGCTTCTCTTCTTTTTTTTCGGACGAGTTGAGTTCTTGTGATTAATGTTACGGACGCTCTGTGGTAGGAGCAATTAGAGCATTGACAGGACCTAACATTTCTGACGGAAGGGAACAAAACAAAAAAAAAATCATAACAGCTGCGGTGACAACGACAAAAGCAAATGGCTTGTAAAATATGATCGCATGGTTAGGCCTTCACTTTATTAATATTTCCGAAGGTCCTTGTGGATTCTATACTAAGTGAAATTGGTTGTAGTTGGAAGTGGGAAGAGTGCTTGAAGGGTATTTGGACTCAAGGAATTATGAATCATGAAACGCAGCTAAAAATTAATGTCGCAAATTCTTTATGAGCTCATGATTATCTTTCGCTCCATGTGTCAGCTCTCTATGATTCGGTTGAAATATCTGGACTATGAAATAAAAACTGTACTGGAGCTGGAAAGAAACTTGAGGAAAACAATAATCACATGCTAATCTGAATACTTTCCGTAAAAACTCTATTACTATTACTTTAGACTTATCTGTATTATACGATTGAATCTTGAGTAAAGTAAAAAAAACATAGGAGAAAGTTTCTGGATTTGGTCAATTGCTAATTTGGTGGCGCAAATAAACTATTTTCTGAATATCTAAAGTGATTCAGTTGAAATAGTAATTAAGGAGAGAAAAGAACAACTACGAATGTTTAAGTGATATTCCCTAATATTCTGTGAATAAAAGAATTGAATTGAATTTGGGTTTGATCCATTATATTTAACTTTTGTTAGGTCAGTTTCCGTTATATAAAATCAGTATATAGATCTCTTTGCTCAAAAAAAACTTTTATTTAATATTTCTGAAGATAGATGGAGCGATAGAGAAAGTTTGAGAGATAGAGAGGGATAGAGGAAGAGAAGGACAGACACAGAGAGCAGTGTAATATAAATGATTATTACATATATTACAAATTATGTTAGGAGAGAGATAGAGATATGGCGAGGGATAGGGAAATATAGGGAGACACAGAGACACATACAGAAAGCGATCATAATATGAAAAGTAATTTAAGGAGAGACAGAAAGCGATACACATACAAAGAGATCTAACTCAACTTTAATTTCCAAACATATTGAGAGTATTTTTTATCCTTTATTACCAACAAATCCCGAGAATGTAAAACACATTCTATGTTCTCCATCTTAAGTTTAAAAAAATATAGTCGACGAAATAGTTTGCCTGGCATACGCTATAGGTTCAATATTTTGTCCTGTTTGACTTAATTTGCCATGACTTTTTGCTATTTCTATCTCAGCCCAGCGCACTGCAGAGCTCCTGCCATGCGCTGCTCTAGGTTGTCATGGGGCAAATTAAACTACGCGCCAATATTCGTGCCGCATAGAGCGAGAACAGAGCAGAATAAAAAGCCATTCGGAGGCGAAAGGCAAAAGCCATTTGCTCTGCCACATTGAGGAGCAGTGAACAAAACAGTCGCATTATTCCCTCGACATGTTTTCGGTGTCTGTGTGTGTCAATGTGTGAGTGTTGTGTGTGTATTTTTTAATCAAAAGCCGCAAATTGCCGCAACGCAAAAAATGACAATCGACCCACCCCGGCGAAGTTGAGAGCAGCACCAAACGCCAAGAGTTACCCACAGACCAGACCAGAACAGACCTGGCCTGCCCTGGTCTGGCAGACAGACAGGGCACAGAGCGCTGTCCAATACATTTAACGCCTGTACCGCCAGCCAAAAAAAAATAATAAAACAGAAATGTTAAAAAATATGTATATGAAGAAGAAGCACAATCTGAAGCGTACGAAATGGCTCTGACATGTTGCCTTTGACATGCATTTGACATTTGACAGATCGCGCATAGTGCGGACCCCATTCAGGAACAACAAAAATGCAAAAGAAAGAGCAAAACTCAACCGAGCATTTCAAATGAAATGACTAAATTATGTGCCAAGTGGTGGAAAGTGGAAAATTTTCGGAAAAGCGGCCAAAAAGTTGAAAATTAAAAAAAAAAAACATGTACATAGAAAAAAGAGCCAGCCAGAGTTTAGCCAGGTAAAAAATGTTTGCCATGCACGCACTCGAGCGTCAACATTTAACTGTCATATTTGACAATTGTATAAGGTGGAACGGCACGGGGAAATTGACTCGCATTGCGTGCCTGCAGCATCTTCTTATCAGAGCTAAGCGTCGAGTGGCACTCGAGGCTTTTCGCCTCATTTTTCGGTATGTGCAACCCTTTTTACTTTTTCGCCTCGAATCAAGTTGATTGACAAGCAACCACCGACGGCGAGCAGGGTAACATTATCCACGTGATGAGCGAGTCATAAGCGGCGTATTTGAGCCGCATATTGGGTCATTAATAGCGATAAGTGATAAGCGTGTTGAAGTTACAGTTAATGCGTAGACAGAAACCTCTGGACTTACCCAACGGCGCCGATTGCAATGCTTACAGTGGGTATGGGTGAGTAATGGGAAAATAGTTAGAGTTAAGATCAAATGTTTGCACATATTTTCATTGAATCGTAATTACTAATACTATATACCTAAATTAAATACCAAATATCTTATACTATTTTTAATTAAATCAGTGATAAACAGAGCTATAAGCATATAACAGATTTATATAAATTTTGCCATACACATAAAGTTTTAATGTTTTGACTTTAATTCTTTTTATACCCTGAATCCATTGAAAATGGAAATTTCAGGGTATAAT
>JAWNPI010000084.1:0-37489 GCA_035047625.1 Drosophila mettleri | reverse complement strand
CAGTATTTAACGAAATATATATTTTGGTTATCAGATTAAATTAGGTTTATGGAATCTTCTACATTTATTATAATTAGTAAAACAAAACAAATTGGATAATATATTTGAACAATCAGTTTGTGACGAGAAAAAATTTGGTTGGCAGGTCAAATATAAATATATGAATATATGATATCTGCTATTTATGTATGAGAGATCAATCATTTATACCATTTCGAAATATATATATATAAATTAATACAAATTTTTACATATTGTTGAACAAGCAGTATTTAAGAAAAAATAAGTTGGCTATCAAGTTAAATTATGTTTATGGAATCTATTACATATATATTAAATTGTAAAACAATACAAATTGGATAATATATTTGAACAAGCAGTTTGTGACGAAAACTAATTTGGTTGGCAGGTCATATATAAATATATGAAATCATATACATATCTGATATTGATGTATGAGAGATCAATCATTTATACCTTTTCGTAACCATATATAAAACATAACATTTTGTTGAACAAGCAGTATTTAACGAAAAATATTTTGGTTATCAGATTAAATTAAGTATATGAACTCTATTACGTATATATTAATTTGTAAAACAATTCAAATTGGATAATATATTTGAACAAGCAGTTTGTGACGAAAACTATTTTGGTTGGCAGGTCATATATAAATATATGAAATCATATACATATCTGATATTTATGTATGAGAGATCAATCATTTATACCATTTCGTAACCATATATATAAATCAATACATATTGTTGAACAAGCAGTATTTAACGAAAGATATATTTTGGTTATCAGATAAAATTAGGTTTATGGAATCTATTACATTTTTTTTAATTTGTAAAACAAAACAAATTGTATAATATGTTTGAACAAGCAGTTTGTGACGAAAACTAATTTGGTTGGTAGTTTCGTTACTTGTTGAACAAGCAGTTTGTGACGAAAACTAATTTGGTTGGCTAGTCATATATAAATAAATGAAATCATGTACATATGTCTTATTTATGTATGAGAGATCAATCAGTTATATCATTTAATACTACTTTTCACATATTGTTAAACAATCAGTATTTAACGGGAAATATTTTGGTTATCAGATTAAATTAAGTATATTTACTCTATTACGTTATTTGGAATATCTAATTTGATTGGAATATCATTTATAAATATATATGAAATCATATAAATATCTGATAAATATGTATGTGCAGTTTGTGACAAAAACTAATTTGGATGGCAGGTCATATATAAATGTATGAAATCATATACATATGTTATATTTATGTATGAGAGATCAATCATTTATATCATTTTATACCACTTTTTTACATATTGTTATACAAGCAGTTTTTAACGAGAAATATATTGTTTATCAGATTAAATTAAGTATATGGCATATATTACATATACATTAATTTGTAAAACAATTCCGATTGGATAATATATTTGAACAAGCAGTTTGTGACGAAAACTAATTTGGTTGGCAGGTCACATATAAATATATGTAATCATATACATATCTGATATTTATGTATGAGAGATCAATCATTTATACCATTTCGTACCCAATTAAAAAACACAACATTTTGTTGAACAAGCAGTATTTAACGAAAAATATTTTGGTTATCAGATTAAATTAAGTATATTTACTCTATTACGTTATTTGGAATATCTAATTTGATTGGATTATCATCTATAAATATATATGAAATCATATAAATATCTGATAAATATGTATGTGCAGTTTGTGACGAAAACTAATTTGGTTGGCTAGTCATATATAAATAAATCATATACATATGTCATATTTATGTATGAGAGATCAATCATTTATATCATTTAATACCACTTTTTACATATTGTTATACAAGCAGTATTTAACGGGAAATATATTGTTTATCAGATTAAATTAAGTATATGGAATCTATTATGTATATATTAATTTGTAAAACAATTCAAATTGGATATTATTTTTGAACAAGCAGTTTGTGACGAACACTAATTTGGTTGGCTAGTCATATATAAATAAATCATATACATATGTCTTATTTATGTATGAGAAATCAATCAGTTATATCATTTAATAGCACTTTTTACATATTGTTAAACAATCAGTATTTAACGGGAAATATATTGGTTATCAGATTAAATTAATTATATTTACTCTATTACGTTATTTGGAATATCTAATTTGATTGGAATATCATCTATAAATATATATGAAATCACATAAATATCTGATAAATATGTATGTGCAGTTTGTGACGAAAGCTAATTTGGTTGACAGGTCATAAATAAATGTATGAAATCATATACATATGTCATATTTATGTATGACAGATCAATCATTTATATCATTTTATACCACTTTTTTACATATTGTTAAACAAGCAGCATTTAACGAGAAATATTTTGGTTATCAGATTAAATTAAGTATTTGAAATATATTACGTATATATTAATTGTAAAACAATTCAAATTGGATATTATTTTTGAACAAGCAGTTTGTGACGAAAACTAATTTGGTTGGCTAGTCATATATAAATAAAAGAAATTATATACATATGTCTTATTTATGTATGAGAGATCAATCAGTTATATCATTTAATACCACTTTTTACATATTGTTAAACAATCAGTATTTAACGGGAAATATTTTGGTTATCAGATTAAATTAAGTATATTTACTCTATTACGTTATTTGGAATATCTAATTTGATTGGAATATAATCTATAAATATATATGAAATCATATAAATATCTGATAAATATGTATGTGCAGTTTGTGACAAAAACTAATTTGGTTGGCAGGTCATATATAAATGTATGAAATCATATACATATGTCATATTTATGTATGACAGATCAATCATTTATATCATTTTATACCACTTTTTTACATATTGTTATACAAGCAGTATTTAACGAGAAATATATTGTTTATCAGATTAAATTAAGTATATGGAATCTATTACGTATATATTAATTGTAAAACAATTCAAATTGGATATTATTTTTGAAAAAGCAGTTTGTGACGAAAACTAATTTGGTTGGATAGTCATATATAAATAAATGAAATCATATACATATGTCTTAATTATATATGAGAATCAATCAGTTATATCATTTTATACCACTTTTTTACATATTGTTAAACAAGCAGAATTTAACGAAAAATATTTTGGTTATCAGATTAAATTAAGTATATGGAATCTATTACGTATATATTAATTGTAAAACAATTCAAATTGGATATTATTTTTGAACAAGCAGTTTGTGACGAAAACTAATTTGGTTGGCTAGTCATATATAAATAAATTAAATCATATACATATGTCTTATTTATGTATGAGAGATCATCATTTATATCATTTAATACCACTTTTTACATATTGTTATACAGCAGTATTTAACGGGAAATATATTGTTTATCAGATTAAATTAAGTATATGGAATCTATTATGTATATATTAATTTGTAAAACAATTCAAATTGGATATTATTTTTGAACAAGCAGTTTGTGACGAACACTAATTTGGTTGGCTAGTCATATATAAATAAATCATATACATATGTCTTATTTATGTATGAGAAATCAATCAGTTATATCATTTAATAGCACTTTTTACATATTGTTAAACAATCAGTATTTAACGGGAAATATATTGGTTATCAGATTAAATTAATTATATTTACTCTATTACGTTATTTGGAATATCTAATTTGATTGGAATATCATCTATAAATATATATGAAATCACATAAATATCTGATAAATATGTATGTGCAGTTTGTGACGAAAGCTAATTTGGTTGACAGGTCATAAATAAATGTATGAAATCATATACATATGTCATATTTATGTATGACAGATCAATCATTTATATCATTTTATACCACTTTTTTACATATTGTTAAACAAGCAGCATTTAACGAGAAATATTTTGGTTATCAGATTAAATTAAGTATATGAAATATATTACGTATATATTAATTGTAAAACAATTCAAATTGGATATTATTTTTGAACAAGCAGTTTGTGACGAAAAATAATTTGGTTGGCTAGTCATATATAAATAAAAGAAATTATATACATATGTCTTATTTATGTATGAGAGATCAATCAGTTATATCATTTAATACCACTTTTTACATATTGTTAAACAATCAGTATTTAACGGGAAATATTTTGGTTATCAGATTAAATTAAGTATATTTACTCTATTACGTTATTTGGAATATCTAATTTGATTGGAATATAATCTATAAATATATATGAAATCATATAAATATCTGATAAATATGTATGTGCAGTTTGTGACAAAAACTAATTTGGTTGGCAGGTCATATATAAATGTATGAAATCATATACATATGTCATATTTATGTATGACAGATCAATCATTTATATCATTTTATACCACTTTTTTACATATTGTTATACAAGCAGTATTTAACGAGAAATATATTGTTTATCAGATTAAATTAAGTATATGGAATCTATTACGTATATATTAATTGTAAAACAATTCAAATTGGATATTATTTTTGAAAAAGCAGTTTGTGACGAAAACTAATTTGGTTGGATAGTCATATATAAATAAATGAAATCATATACATATGTCTTAATTATATATGAGAGATCAATCAGTTATATCATTTTATACCACTTTTTTACATATTGTTAAACAAGCAGAATTTAACGAAAAATATTTTGGTTATCAGATTAAATTAAGTATATGGAATCTATTACGTATATATTAATTGTAAAACAATTCAAATTGGATATTATTTTTGAACAAGCAGTTTGTGACGAAAACTAATTTGGTTGGCTAGTCATATATAAATAAATTAAATCATATACATATGTCTTATTTATGTATGAGAGATCAATCATTTATATCATTTTATACCACTTTTTTACATAATGTTATACAAGCAGTATTTAATTAAGTATATGGACTCTATTACATATATATTAAATTGTAAAACAATACAAATTGGATAATATATTTGAACAAGCAGTTTGTGACGAAAACTATTTTGGTTGGCTGGTCAAATATAAATATATGAATATATGATATCTGCTATTTATGTATGAGAGATCAATCAGTTATATCATTCAATACCAATTTTTATATATTGTTAAACAATCAGTATTTAACGGCAAATATTTTGGTCATCAGATTAAATTAAGTATATTTACTCTATTACGTTATTTGGAATATCTAATTTAATTGGAATATCATCTATAAATATATATGAAATCATATAAATATCTGATAAATATGTATGTGCAGTTTGTGACAAAAACTAATTTGGTTGGCAGGTCATATATAAATGTATGAAATCATATACATATGTCATATTTATGTATGACAGATCAATCATTTATATCATTTTATACCACTTTTTTACATATTGTTATACAAGCAGTATTTAACGAGAAATATATTGTTTATCAGATTAAATTAAGTATATGGAATATATTACATATACATTAATTTGTAAAAAAATTCCGATTGGATAATATGTTTGAAAAAGCAGTTTGTGACGAAAACTAATTTGGTTGGCAGGTCATATATAAATATATGTAATCATATACATATCTGATATTTATGTATGAGAGATCAATCATTTATATCATTTTAAGCCACTTTTTTACATATTGTTATACAAGCAGTTTTTAACGAGAAATATGTTGTTTATCAGATTAAATTAAGTATATAGAATATATTACATATACATTAATTTGTAAAACAATTCCGATTGGATAATATGTTTGAAAAAGCAGTTTGTGACGAAAACTAATTTGGTTGGCAGGTGATATATAAATATATGTAATCATATACATATCTGATATTTATGTATGAGAGATCAATCATTTATACCATTTCGTAACCATATATAAAACACAACATTTTGTTGAACAAGCAGTATTTAACGAAAAATATTTTGGTTATCAGATTAAATTAAGTATATTTACTCTATTACGTTATTTGGAATATCTAATTTGATAGGAATATCATCTATAAATATATATGAAATCACATAAATATCTGATAAATATGTATGTGCAGTTTGTGACGAAAACTAATTTGGTTGGCAGGTCATATATAAATGTATGAAATCATATACATATCTGATATTTATGTATGAGAGATCAATCATTTATACCATTTCGTAACCATATATAAAACACAACATTTTGTTGAACAAGCAGTATTTAACGAAAAATATTTTGGTTATCAGATTAAATTAAGTATATTTACTCTATTACGTTATTTGGAATATCTAATTTGATAGGAATATCATCTATAAATATATATGAAATCACATAAATATCTGATAAATATGTATGTGCAGTTTGTGACGAAAACTAATTTGGTTGGCAGGTCATATATAAATGTATGAAATCATATACATACAGTTATATACATACAGAAACAGTTTACACAAAGCGAAAAATTCATATTTTTCGACTTTAGACACAAATATTATGGCTATTTATTCAAATTAACTCAATTTTTTTGATGGCAATCTATTTAATAACAAATTTTAAATTAATTTATAAAAAAAATCAGCAAAATTGAAAAGGGGTGGGGAAATAAACAACAAAAACTAAGATTACACAAGATTCTCGCTGTCAAGAAACTCTTTACACAAAATGCTTCTTTTGTTGTTAGCTTGAAATTTAAAGCGTATTTTGCAAATTTTCGGTAATTTTAATATCTGGTATAACATTTTATAGCATTAGACACATATTGCAGTCCTTGTTTCAATGATGAAACAATTTTGTTGGGTATTATTTAGGGATGTCTTGCCATGTTTCTAAAATAGTCACTTTCCGATGTGAGCGGTTCCTTAAATACGGTTTTCCCTCAGATTTTCTTCAAGAGCTCCCAATTTTTTTTGATGGGGCTCTGATGGGGACTCTTAGGAGATGTATCACAATAACTTTTCCATAATTATATTTCATCCAAATCCATCATTCATCTCATTATAATTGGGCTCATTGGCTTAATGGAATATAAAATTTGGCTTATTGATGTTATAAAAGCCTTATTTCCCCTACCTAGGATCAAAATTGTGTTATTAATTTTGAGGTATTTAGCCGCACTAATAGTGTCCTCTGCAAACGGGTGGTCTTGAACACCTCAGCTGGAGATGCATCACCAAACTATAACCGAACACTTTTCAAATTTTTCAGTAGAAATGTTCTTTTATTTTATTCTAGCGTAATTAAGGGCTTTGACTATATTCTAGATGGACCATTGTTACACTGCAGCATTATTATTGTTTTGTAGCAAATTTTGACGATTTCCTAGAATTCAGCCGGCCGACTAATCATGTTCTCAGCTAAACTGATGCTATTTTTGCATCATCCGATAAAAACGCAGGTTTTTTTGGATGACTCTAAAAGTGTACCCATACCGTAGTATGGTATCCCATAGTATTTCGTATAATACATCTACGTCATATTATTCCTTAAGCACCTTTGCAAGTGTACGCATTGATATTTTCCGATTTTGATCAATATTCCGCTTAAATAATGGGTCTCTACAAATATAAAATTTGTATTTTTGCCCATCTATACCCTTAATATCGAGTTTACATCCATATTCCGCCCGATTTATAGCGCTATAACTATTTTTCTTTGACACAGACAACTATTTAACTAGTTTCCCAATAGATTTTCCCAACTTGTGATCATAATAAATCCATTGGATCACATCAAAGCTAAATCTGTGGACAGGCACTATTACAAATTGAAGTAAATCACTTTTTAGATGCGTCATCAGCAATATTTTTCAAACACATTAAAGACGATGCAAGAATAAGCATGTTCAACGCGACGCACACTGGAAACGCAACGGTAAAGCGCCGTTATTTCTTAGAGCTCGACCAACCCTAATTGAACAACGAAGTGTGTAAAGAGTTTCTTGACAGCGTGAATCTTGTGTAATCTTAGTTTTTGTTGTTTATTTCCCCACCCCTTTTCAATTTTGCTGATTTTTTTTTAAAAATTAATTTAAAATTTGTTATTAAATAGATTGCCATCAAAAAAATTAAGTTAATTTGAATAAATAGCCATAATATTTGTGTCTAAAGTCGAAAAATATAAATTTTTCGCTATGTGTAAACTGTTTCTTGACAGACTGTATGTCATATTTATGTATGAGAGATCAATCATTTATATCATTTAATACCACTTTTTACATATTGTTAAACAATCAGTATTTAACGGGAAATATTTTGGTTATCAGATTAAATTAAGTATATTTACTCTATTACGTTATTTGGAATATCTAATTTGATTGGAATATCATCTATAAATATATATGAAATCACATAAATATCTGATAAATATGTATGTGCAGTTTCTGACGAAAACTAATTTGGTTGACAGGTCATAAATAAATGTATGAAATCATATACATATGTCATATTTATGTATGAGAGATCAATCATTTATATCATTTTATACCACTTTTTTACATATTGTTAAACAAGCAGTATTTAACGAGAAATATTTTGGTTATCAGATTAAATTAAGTATATGGAATCTATTACGTATATATTAATTGTAAAACAATTCAAATTGGATATTATTTTTGAACAAGCAGTTTGTGACGAAAACTAATTTGGTTGGCTAGTCATATATAAATAAATGAAATCATATACATATGTCTTATTTATGTATGAGAGATCAATCAGTTATATCATTTAATACCACTTTTTACATATTGTTAAACAATCAGTATTTAACGGGAAATATTTTGGTTATCAGATTAAATTAAGTATATTTACTCTATTACGTTATTTGGAATATCTAATTTGATAGGAATATCATCTATAAATATATATGAAATCATATAAATATCTGATAAATATGTATGTGCAGTTTGTGACAAAAACTAATTTGGTTGGCAGATCATATATAAATGTATGAAATCATATACATATGTCATATTTATGTATGAGAGATCAATCATTTATATCATTTTTTTTGCTTGTTATACAAGCAGTATTTAACGAGAAATATATTGTTTATCAGAATAAATTAAGTATATGGAATATATTACATATACATTAATTTGTAAAACAATTCAAATTGGATATTATTTTTGAACAAGCAGTTTGTGACGAACACTAATTTGGTTGGCTAGTCATATATAAATAATTCATATACATATGTCTTATTTATGTATGAGAAATCAATCAGTTATATCATTTAATACCACTTTTTACATATTGTTAAACAATCAGTATTTAACGGGAAATATATTGGTTATCAGATTAAATTAAGTATATTTACTCAATTACGTTATTTGGAATATCTAATTTGATTGGAATATCATCTATAAATATATATGAAATCACATAAATATCTGATAAATATGTATGTGCAGTTTGTGACGAAAACTAATTTGGTTGACAGGTCATAAATAAATGTATGAAATCATATACATATGTCATATTTATGTATGAGAGATCAATCATTTATATCATTTTATACCACTTTTTTACATATTGTTAAACAAGCAGCATTTAACGACAAATATTTTGGTTATCAGATTAAATTAAGTATATGAAATATATTACGTTTATATTAATTGTAAAACAATTCAAATTGGATATTATTTTTGAACAAGCAGTTTGTGACGAAAACTAATTTGGTTGGCTAGTCATATATAAATAAATGAAATCATATACATATGTCTTATTTATGTATGAGAGATCAATCAGTTATATCATTTAATACCACTTTTTACATATTGTTAAACAATCAGTATTTAACGGGAAATATTTTGGTTATCAGATTAAATTAAGTATATTTACTCTATTACGTTATTTGGAATATCTAATTTGATTGGAATATCATCTATAAATATATATGAAATATACCACTTTTTTACATATTGTTATACAAGCAGTATTTAACGAGAAATATATTGTTTATCAGATTAAATTAAGTATATTTACTCTATTACGTTATTTGGAATATCTAATTTGATTGAAATATCATCTATAAATCTATATGAAATCATATAAATATCTGATAAATATGTATGTGCAGTTTGTGACAAAAACTAATTTGGTTGGCAGATCATATATAAATGTATGAAATCATATACATATGTCATATTTATGTATGAGAGATCAATCATTTATATCATTTTATACCACTTTTTTACATATTGTTATACAAGCAGTATTTAAAGAGAAATATATTGTTTATCAGATTAAATTAAGTATATGGAATATATTACATATACATTAATTTGTAAAACAATTCCGATTGGATAATATGTTTGAACAAGCAGTTTGCGACGAAAACTAATTTGGTTGGCAGGTCATATATAAATATATGAAATCATATACATATCTGATATTTATGTATGAGAGATCAATCATTTCTATCATTTTAAGCCACTTTTTTACATATTGTTATACAAGCAGTTTTTAACGAGAAATATGTTGTTTATCAGATTAAATTAAGTATATAGAATATATTACATATACATTAATTTGTAAAACAATTCCGATTGGATAATATGTTTGAAAAAGCAGTTTGTGACGAAAACTAATTTGGTTGGCAGGTCATATATAAATATATGTAATCATATACATATCTGATATTTATGTATGAGAGATCAATCATTTATATCATTTTAAACCACTTTTTTACATATTGTTATACAAGCAGTTTTTAACGAGAAATATGTTGTTTATCAGATTAAATTAAGTATATGGAATCTATAACAACACATTAATTTCTAAAACAATTCCGATTGGATAATATATATTTGAACAAGCAGTTTGTAACGAAAACTAATTTGGTTGGCAAGTCATATATAAATATATGTAATCATATACATATCTGATATTTATGTATGAGAGATCAATCATTTATACCATTTCGTAACCATATATAAAACACAACATTTTGTTGAACAAGCAGTATTTAACGAAAAATATTTTGGTTATCAGATTAAATTAAGTATATGGAATCTATTACGTATATATTAATTTGTAAAACAATTCAAATTGGATATTATTTTTGAACAAGCAGTTTGTGACGAAAACTAAATTGGTTGGCTAGTCATATATAAATAAATGAAATAATATACATATGTCTTATTTATGTATGAGAGATCAATCAGTTATATCATTTAATACCACTTTTTACATATTGTTAAACAATCAGTATTTAACGGGAAATATTTTGGTTATCAGTTTAAATTAAGTATATTCACTCTATTACGTTATTTGGAATATCTAATTTGATTGGAATATCATCTATAAATATATATGAAATCATATAAATATCTGATAAATATGTATGTGCAGTTTGTGACGAAAACTAATTTGGTTGGCAGGTCATATATAAATGTATGAAATCATATACATACAGTCTGTTTAAGAAACAGTTTACACAAAGCGAAAAATTCATATTTTTCGACTTTAGACACAAATATTATGGCTATTTATTCAAATTAACTCAATTTTTTTGATGGCAATCTATTTAATAACAAATTTTAAATTAATTTATAAAAAAAATCAGCAAAATTGAAAAGGGGTGGGGAAATAAACAACAAAAACTAAGATTACACAAGATTCTCGCTGTCAAGAAACTCTTTACACAAAATGCTTCTTTTGTTGAAAAATTGAAAAGGGGTGGGGAAATAAACAACAAAAACTAAGATTACACAAGATTCTCGCTGTCAAGAAACTCTTTACACAAAATGCTTCTTTTGTTGTTAGCTTGAAATTTAAAGCGTATTTTGCAAATTTTCGGTAATTTTAATATCTGGTATAACATTTTATAGCATTAGACACATATTGCAGTCCTTGTTTCAATGATTAAACAATTTTGTTGGGTATTATTTAGGGATGTCTTGCCATGTTTCTAAAATAGTCACTTTCCGATGTGAGCGGTTCCTTAAATACGGTTTTCCCTCAGATTTTCTTCAAGAGCTCCCAATTTTTTTTGATGGGGCTCTGATGGGGACTCTTAGGAGATGTATCACAATAACTTTTCCATAATTATATTTCATCCAAATCCATCATTCATCTCATTATAATTGGGCTCATTGGCTTAATGGAATATAAAATTTGGCTTATTGATGTTATAAAAGCCTTATTTCCCCTACCTAGGATCAAAATTGTGTTCTTAATTTTGAGGTATTTAGCCGCACTAATAGTGTCCTCTGCAAACGGGTGGTCTTGAACACCTCAGCTGGAGATGCATCACCAAACTATAACCGAACACTTTTCAAATTTTTCAGTAGAAATGTTCTTTTATTTTATTCTAGCGTAATTAAGGGCTTTGACTATATTCTAGATGGACCATTGTTACACTGCAGCATTATTATTGTTTTGTAGCAAATTTTGACGATTTCCTAGAATTCAGCCGGCCGACTAATCATGTTCTCAGCTAAACTGATGCTATTTTTGCATCATTCGATAAAAACGCAGGTTTTTTTGGATGACTCTAAAAGTGTACCCATACCGTAGTATGGTATCCCATAGTATTTCGTATAATACATCTACGTCATATTATTCCTTAAGCACCTTTGCAAGTGTACGCATTGATATTTTCCGATTTTGATCAATATTCCGCTTAAATAATGGGTCTCTACAAATATAAAATTTGTATTTTTGCCCATCTATACCCTTAATATCGAGTTTACATCCATATTCCGCCCGATTTATAGCGCTATAACTATTTTTCTTTGACACAGACAACTATTTAACTAGTTTCCCAATAGATTTTCCCAACTTGTGATCATAATAAATCCATTGGATCACATCAAAGCTAAATCTGTGGACAGGCACTATTACAAATTGAAGTAAATCACTTTTTAGATGCGTCATCAGCAATATTTTTCAAACACATTAAAGACGATGCAAGAATAAGCATGTTCAACGCGACGCACACTGGAAACGCAACGGTAAAGCGCCGTTATTTCTTAGAGCTCGACCAACCCTAATTGAACAACGAAGTGTGTAAAGAGTTTCTTGACAGCGTGAATCTTGTGTAATCTTAGTTTTTGTTGTTTATTTCCCCACCCCTTTTCAATTTTGCTGATTTTTTTTTAAAAATTAATTTAAAATTTGTTATTAAATAGATTGCCATCAAAAAAATTAAGTTAATTTGAATAAATAGCCATAATATTTGTGTCTAAAGTCGAAAAATATAAATTTTTCGCTATGTGTAAACTGTTTCTTGACAGACTGTATGTCATATTTATGTATGAGAGATCAATCATTTATATCATTTAATACCACTTTTTACATATTGTTAAACAATCAGTATTTAACGGGAAATATTTTGGTTATCAGATTAAATTAAGTATATTTACTCTATTACGTTATTTGGAATATCTAATTTGATAGGAATATCATCTATAAATATATATGAAATATACCACTTTTTTACATATTGTTATACAAGCAGTATTTAACGAGAAATATATTGTTTATCAGATTAAATTAAGTATATGGAATATATTACGTATATATTATTTGTAAAACAATTCAAATTGGATATTATTTTTGAACAAGCAGTTTGTGACGAAAACTAATTTGGTTGGCTAGTCATATATAAATAAAAGAAATTATATACATATGTCTTATTTATGTATGAGAGATCAATCAGTTATATCATTTAATACCACTTTTTACATATTGTTAAACAATCAGTATTTAACGGGAAATATTTTGGTTATCAGATTAAATTAAGTATATTTACTCTATTACGTTATTTGGAATATCTAATTTGATTGGAATATCATCTATAAATATATATGAAATCATATAAATATCTGATAAATATGTATGTGCAGTTTGTGACAAAAACTAATTTGGTTGGCAGGTCATATATAAATGTATGAAATCATATACATGTCATATTTATGTATGAGAGATCAATCATTTATATCATTTTATACCACTTTTTATACCCTGAATCCATTGAAAATGGAAATTTCAGGGTATAATGTTTTTGTGCAAATGTATGTAACAGGCAGAAGGAGGCGTGCCACACCCCATAAAGTATATATATTCTTGATCAGCTCGACGAGCTGAGTTGAACTAGCCCTGTCCGTCTGTCCGTCCGTCCGTCCGTCCGTCCGTCCGTCCGTCCGTCCGTCCGTCCGTCCGTCCGTCCGTCCGTCCGTCCGTCCGTCCGTCCGTGTAAACACCTGGATTTCTGCAACCACAAAAGCTAGAGACTTCAAATAAAAAGCAAAATGCTCGATAATACCATACGCTGTACGAGTTTATTTTTTTTTTTCGATAACTCGTCCCATTTCTTTTTTATCGATAACTATCGAAAATATCGCTTTGTTTTTGAGGTCTGGCGTGCACACCGTTAAAGATAGACTCGTGCATTAAGTTGTGTTTGATTGCTATATTGAATCCGCACATTTTGTCATTTTTGGATTTTTGATGCCACGCCCCTTTCGCCCACAATTCAACAAAAACGATAACTCACGTATATCAAATACTAGAGACTTGAAATTTGGCAAATAGGTACATTTGGATGTCATAATCATTCCCCGAAAATTTCATTAAGAACATAGGTCGAGAAAAAAAGTTATTAAGCAATAAAGTTTGCATAGCACAGCCTCTGCTGCAGCCGCAAAACTGTGCATTGAGCATATTACGTGCATGCATATGTTTGTGTGTGTGTGTGTGTGCATGTGTTGTTTACTATTAATGAATAAATGAAGCTCCTAATGATTGGTATTACAGCTCAATGGATTCAGGGTATCTCTTAGTCGAGCAGTCTCGACTAGAGTTTAGTTACTTGTTTACATATTGCTAAACAAGCAGCATTTAACGAGAAATATTTTGGTTATCAGATTAAATTAAGTATATGGAATATATTACGTATATATTAATTGTAAAACAATTCAAATTGGATATTATTTTTTAACAAGCAGTTTGTGACGAAAACTAATTTGGTTGGCTAGTTATATTAAATAAATGAAATCATATACATATGTCTTATTTATGTATGAGAGATCAATCAGTTATATCATTTAATACCACTTTTTACATATTGTTAAACAATCAGTATTTAACGGGAAATATATTGGTTATCAGATTAAATTAAGTATATTTACTCTATTACGTTATTTGGAATATCTAATTTGATTGGAATATCATCTATAAATATATATGAAATATACCACTTTTTTACATATTGTTATACAAGCAATATTTAACGAGAAATATATTGTTTATCAGATTAAATTAAGTATATTTACTCTATTACGTTATTTGGAATATCTAATTTGATTGAAATATCATCTATAAATATATATGAAATCATATAAATATCTGATAAATATGTATGTGCAGTTTGTGACAAAAACTAATTTGGTTGGCAGATCATATATAAATGTATGAAATCATATACATATGTCATATTTATGTATGAGAGATCAATCATGTATATCATTTTATACCACTTTTTTAAATATTGTTATACAAGCAGTTTTTAACGAGAAATATGTTGTTTATCAGATTAAATTAAGTATATAGAATATATTACATATACATTAATTTGTAAAACAATTCCGATTGGATAATATGTTTGAAAAAGCAGTTTGTGACGAAAACTAATTTGGTTGGCAGGTCATATATAAATATATGAAATCATATACATATCTGATATTTATGTATGAGAGATCAATCATTTATATCATTTTAAACCACTTTTTTACATATTGTTATACAAGCAGTTTTTAACGAGAAATATGTTGTTTATCAGATTAAATTAAGTATATAGAATATATTACATATACATTAATTTGTAAAACAATTCCGATTGGATAATATGTTTGAAAAAGCAGTTTGTGACGAAAACTAATTTGGTTGGCAGGTCATATATAAATATATGTAATCATATACATATCTGATATTTATGTATGAGAGATCAATCATTTATACCATTTCGTACCCAATTATAAAACACAACATTTTGTTGAACAAGAAGTATTTAACGAAAAATATTTTGGTTATCAGATTAAATTAATTATATGGAATCTATTACGTATATATTAATTGTAAAACAATTCAAATTGGATATTATTTTTGAACAAGCAGTTTGTGACGAACACTAATTTGGTTGGCTAGTCATATATAAATAAATCATTTACATATGTCTTATTTATGTATGAGAGATCAATCAGTTATATCATTTAATACCACTTTTTACATATTGTTAAACAATCAATATTTAACGGGAAATATATTTGTTATCAGATTAAATTAAGTTTATTTACTCTATTACGTTATTTGGAATATCTAATTTGATTGGAATATCATCTATAAATATATATGAAATATACCACTTTTTTACATATTATTATACAATCAGTATTTAACGAGAAATATATTGTTTATCAGATTAAATTAAGTATAGTAAATATTACATATACATTAATTTGTAAAACAATTCCGATTGGATAATATGTTTGAACAAGCAGTTTGTGACGAAAACTAATTTGGTTGGCTAGTCATATATAAATAAATGAAATCATATACATATGTCTTATTTATATATGAGAGATCAATCAGTTATATCATTTTATACCACTTTTTTACATATTGTTAAACAAGCAGAATTTAACGAAAAATATTTTGGTTATCAGATTAAATTAAGTATATGGAATCTATTACGTATATATTAATTGTAAAACAATTCAAATTGGATATTATTTTTGAACAAGCAGTTTGTGGCGAAAACTAATTTGGTTGGCTAGTCATATATAAATAAATGAAATCATATACATATGTCTTATTTATGTATGAGAGATCAATCAGTTATATCATTTAATACCACTTTTTATATATTGTTAAACAATCAGTATTTAACGGGAAATATTTTGGTTATCAGATTAAATTAAGTATATTTACTCTATTACGTTATTTGGAATATCTAATTTGATTGGAATATCATCTATAAATATATATGAAATATACCACTTTTTTACATATTGTTATACAAGCAGTATTTAACGAGAAATATATTGTTTATCAGATTAAATTAAGTATATTTACTCTATTACGTTATTTGGAATATCTAATTTGATTGAAATATCATCTATAAATATATATGAAATCATATAAATATCTGATAAATGTGTATGTGCAGTTTGTGACAAAAACTAATTTGGTTGGCAGATCATATATAAATGTATGAAATCATATACATATGTCATATTTATGTATGAGAGATCAATCATTTATATCATTTTATACCACTTTTTTACATATTGTTATACAAGCAGTATTTAAAGAGAAATATATTGTTTATCAGATTAAATTAAGTATATGGAATATATTACATATACATTAATTTGTAAAACAATTCCGATTGGATAATATGTTTGAACAAGCAGTTTGCGACGAAAACTAATTTGGTTGGCAGATCATATATAAATGTATGAAATCATATACATATGTCATATTTATGTATGAGAGATCAATCATTTATATCATTTTATACCACTTTTTTACATATTGTTATACAAGCAGTATTTAATTAAGTATATGGACTCTATTACATATATATTAAATTGTAAAACAATACAAATTGAATAATATATTTGAACAAGCAGTTTGTGACGAAAACTATTTTGGTTGGCTGGTCAAATATAAATATATGAATATATGATATCTGCTATTTATGTATGAGAGATCAATCAGTTATATCATTTAATACCACTTTTTATATATTGTTAAACAATCAGTATTTAACGGGAAATATTTTGGTCATCAGATTAAATTAAGTATATTTACTCTATTACGTTATTTACAATATCTAATTTAATTGGAATATCATTTATAAATATATATGAAATCCTATAAATATCTGATAAATATGTATGTGCAGTTTGTGCCAAATACTAATTTGGTTGGTAGGTCATATATAAATGTATGAAATCATATACATATGTCATATTTATGTATGAGAGATCAATCATTTATATCATTTTATACCACTTTTTTACATATTGTTATACAAGCAGCATTTAACGAGAAATATATTGTTTATCAGATTAAATTAAGTATATAGAATATATTACATATACATTAATTTGTAAAACAATTCCGATTGGATAATATGTTTGAACAAGCAGTTTGTGACGAAAACTAATTTGGTTGGCAGGTCATATATAAATATATGAAATCATATACATATGTCTTATTTATGTATGAGAGATCAATCATTTATACCATTTCGTAACCATATATAAAACATAACATTTTGTTGATCAAGCAGTATTTAACGAAAAATATTTTGGTTATCAGATTAAATAAGTATATGGAAACTATTATGTTTATAAATTGTAAAACAATCAAATGGATATATTTTGAAAAGAGGAGAAAACTAATTGGATGGAGGTAAAAAATATAGAATCAAACATATCTGAATTTATGTAAAGATCAATCATTTATACCATTTCGTAAACATATATATAAATCAATGCATATTGTTGATCAAGCAGTATTTAACGAAAAATAATTTGGTTATCAGATTAAATTAAGTATATGGACTCTATTACGTATATATTAATTTGTAAAACAATTCAAATTGGATAATATTTTTGAACAAGTAGTTTGTGACGAAAACTAATTTGGTTGGCAGGTCAAATATAAATATATGAATATATGATATTTGCTATTTATGTATGAGAGATCAATCATTTATATCATTTTATACCACTTTTTTACATATTGTTAAACAAGCAGTATTTAACGAGAAATATTTTGGTTATCAGATTAAATTAAGTATATGGAATCTATTACGTATATATTAATTGTAAAACAATTCAAATTGGATATTATTTTTGAACAAGCAGTTTGTGACGAAAACTAATTTGGTTGGCTAGTCATATATAAATAAATGAAATCATATACATATGTCTTATTTATGTATGAGAGATCAATCAGTTATATCATTTAATACCACTTTTTACATATTGTTAAACAATCAGTATTTAACGGGAAATATTTTGGTTATCAGATTAAATTAAGTATATTTACTCTATTACGTTATTTGGAATATCTAATTTGATAGGAATATCATCTATAAATATATATGAAATCATATAAATATCTGATAAATATGTATGTGCAGTTTGTGACAAAAACTAATTTGGTTGGCAGATCATATATAAATGTATGAAATCATATACATATGTCATATTTATGTATGAGAGATCAATCATTTATATCATTTTATACCACTTTTTTGCATATTGTTATACAAGCAGTATTTAACGAGAAATATATTGTTTATCAGAATAAATTAAGTATATGGAATATATTACATATACATTAATTTGTAAAACAATTCAAATTGGATATTATTTTTGAACAAGCAGTTTGTGACGAACACTAATTTGGTTGGCTAGTCATATATAAATAATTCATATACATATGTCTTATTTATGTATGAGAAATCAATCAGTTATATCATTTAATACCACTTTTTACATATTGTTAAACAATCAGTATTTAACGGGAAATATATTGGTTATCAGATTAAATTAAGTATATTTACTCAATTACGTTATTTGGAATATCTAATTTGATTGGAATATCATCTATAAATATATATGAAATATACCACTTTTTTACATATTGTTATACAAGCAGTATTTAACGAGAAATATATTGTTTATCAGATTAAATTAAGTATATTTACTCTATTACGTTATTTGGAATATCTAATTTGATTGAAATATCATCTATAAATCTATATGAAATCATATAAATATCTGATAAATATGTATGTGCAGTTTGTGACAAAAACTAATTTGGTTGGCAGATCATATATAAATGTATGAAATCATATACATATGTCATATTTATGTATGAGAGATCAATCATTTATATCATTTTATACCACTTTTTTACATATTGTTATACAAGCAGTATTTAAAGAGAAATATATTGTTTATCAGATTAAATTAAGTATATGGAATATATTACATATACATTAATTTGTAAAACAATTCCGATTGGATAATATGTTTGAACAAGCAGTTTGCGACGAAAACTAATTTGGTTGGCAGGTCATATATAAATATATGAAATCATATACATATCTGATATTTATGTATGAGAGATCAATCATTTCTATCATTTTAAGCCACTTTTTTACATATTGTTATACAAGCAGTTTTTAACGAGAAATATGTTGTTTATCAGATTAAATTAAGTATATAGAATATATTACATATACATTAATTTGTAAAACAATTCCGATTGGATAATATGTTTGAAAAAGCAGTTTGTGACGAAAACTAATTTGGTTGGCAGGTCATATATAAATATATGTAATCATATACATATCTGATATTTATGTATGAGAGATCAATCATTTATATCATTTTAAACCACTTTTTTACATATTGTTATACAAGCAGTTTTTAACGAGAAATATGTTGTTTATCAGATTAAATTAAGTATATGGAATCTATAACAACACATTAATTTCTAAAACAATTCCGATTGGATAATATATATTTGAACAAGCAGTTTGTAACGAAAACTAATTTGGTTGGCAAGTCATATATAAATATATGTAATCATATACATATCTGATATTTATGTATGAGAGATCAATCATTTATACCATTTCGTAACCATATATAAAACACAACATTTTGTTGAACAAGCAGTATTTAACGAAAAATATTTTGGTTATCAGATTAAATTAAGTATATGGAATCTATTACGTATATATTAATTTGTAAAACAATTCAAATTGGATATTATTTTTGAACAAGCAGTTTGTGACGAAAACTAAATTGGTTGGCTAGTCATATATAAATAAATGAAATAATATACATATGTCTTATTTATGTATGAGAGATCAATCAGTTATATCATTTAATACCACTTTTTACATATTGTTAAACAATCAGTATTTAACGGGAAATATTTTGGTTATCAGTTTAAATTAAGTATATTCACTCTATTACGTTATTTGGAATATCTAATTTGATTGGAATATCATCTATAAATATATATGAAATCATATAAATATCTGATAAATATGTATGTGCAGTTTGTGACGAAAACTAATTTGGTTGGCAGGTCATATATAAATGTATGAAATCATATACATACAGTCTGTTTAAGAAACAGTTTACACAAAGCGAAAAATTCATATTTTTCGACTTTAGACACAAATATTATGGCTATTTATTCAAATTAACTCAATTTTTTTGATGGCAATCTATTTAATAACAAATTTTAAATTAATTTATAAAAAAAATCAGCAAAATTGAAAAGGGGTGGGGAAATAAACAACAAAAACTAAGATTACACAAGATTCTCGCTGTCAAGAAACTCTTTACACAAAATGCTTCTTTTGTTGAAAAATTGAAAAGGGGTGGGGAAATAAACAACAAAAACTAAGATTACACAAGATTCTCGCTGTCAAGAAACTCTTTACACAAAATGCTTCTTTTGTTGTTAGCTTGAAATTTAAAGCGTATTTTGCAAATTTTCGGTAATTTTAATATCTGGTATAACATTTTATAGCATTAGACACATATTGCAGTCCTTGTTTCAATGATTAAACAATTTTGTTGGGTATTATTTAGGGATGTCTTGCCATGTTTCTAAAATAGTCACTTTCCGATGTGAGCGGTTCCTTAAATACGGTTTTCCCTCAGATTTTCTTCAAGAGCTCCCAATTTTTTTTGATGGGGCTCTGATGGGGACTCTTAGGAGATGTATCACAATAACTTTTCCATAATTATATTTCATCCAAATCCATCATTCATCTCATTATAATTGGGCTCATTGGCTTAATGGAATATAAAATTTGGCTTATTGATGTTATAAAAGCCTTATTTCCCCTACCTAGGATCAAAATTGTGTTCTTAATTTTGAGGTATTTAGCCGCACTAATAGTGTCCTCTGCAAACGGGTGGTCTTGAACACCTCAGCTGGAGATGCATCACCAAACTATAACCGAACACTTTTCAAATTTTTCAGTAGAAATGTTCTTTTATTTTATTCTAGCGTAATTAAGGGCTTTGACTATATTCTAGATGGACCATTGTTACACTGCAGCATTATTATTGTTTTGTAGCAAATTTTGACGATTTCCTAGAATTCAGCCGGCCGACTAATCATGTTCTCAGCTAAACTGATGCTATTTTTGCATCATCCGATAAAAACGCAGGTTTTTTTGGATGACTCTAAAAGTGTACCCATACCGTAGTATGGTATCCCATAGTATTTCGTATAATACATCTACGTCATATTATTCCTTAAGCACCTTTGCAAGTGTACGCATTGATATTTTCCGATTTTGATCAATATTCCGCTTAAATAATGGGTCTCTACAAATATAAAATTTGTATTTTTGCCCATCTATACCCTTAATATCGAGTTTACATCCATATTCCGCCCGATTTATAGCGCTATAACTATTTTTCTTTGACACAGACAACTATTCAACTAGTTTCCCAATAGATTTTCCCAACTTGTGATCATAATAAATCCATTGGATCACATCAAAGCTAAATCTGTGGACAGGCACTATTACAAATTGAAGTAAATCACTTTTTAGATGCGTCATCAGCAATATTTTTCAAACACATTAAAGACGATGCAAGAATAAGCATGTTCAACGCGACGCACACTGGAAACGCAACGGTAAAGCGCCGTTATTTCTTAGAGCTCGACCAACCCTAATTGAACAACGAAGTGTGTAAAGAGTTTCTTGACAGCGTGAATCTTGTGTAATCTTAGTTTTTGTTGTTTATTTCCCCACCCCTTTTCAATTTTGCTGATTTTTTTTTAAAATTAATTTAAAATTTGTTATTAAATAGATTGCCATCAAAAAAATTAAGTTAATTTGAATAAATAGCCATAATATTTGTGTCTAAAGTCGAAAAATATAAATTTTTCGCTATGTGTAAACTGTTTCTTGACAGACTGTATGTCATATTTATGTATGAGAGATCAATCATTTATATCATTTAATACCACTTTTTACATATTGTTAAACAATCAGTATTTAACGGGAAATATTTTGGTTATCAGATTAAATTAAGTATATTTACTCTATTACGTTATTTGGAATATCTAATTTGATAGGAATATCATCTATAAATATATATGAAATCACATAAATATCTGATAAATATGTATGTGCAGTTTCTGACGAAAACTAATTTGGTTGACAGGTCATAAATAAATGTATGAAATCATATACATATGTCATATTTATGTATGAGAGATCAATCATTTATACCATTTCGTAACCATATATAAAACACAACATATTGTTGAACAAGCAGTATTTAACGAAAAATATTTTGGTTATCAGATTAAATTAAGTATATTTACTCTATTACGTTATTTGGAATATCTAATTTGATAGGAATATCATCTATAAATATATATGAAATCACATAAATATCTGATAAATATGTATGTGCAGTTTGTGACGAAAACTAATTTGGTTGGCTAGTCATATATAAATAAATCATATACATATGTCATATTTATGTATGAGAGATCAATCATTTATATCATTTTATACCACTTTTTACATATTGTTATACAAGCAGTATTTAACGAGAAATATATTGTTTATCAGATTAAATTAAGTATATGGAATCTATTACATATACATTTATTTGTAAAACAATTCCGATTGGATAATATATTTGAACAAGCAGTTTGTGACGAAAACTAATTTGGTTGGCAGGTCATATATAAATATATGAAATCATATACATATCTGTATGAGAGATCAATCATTTATACCATTTCGTAACCATATATAAAACACAACATTTTGTTGAACAAGCAGTATTTAACGAAAAATATATTGTTTATCAGATTAAATTAAGTATATAGAATATATTACATATACATTAATTTGTAAAACAATTCCGATTGAATAATATGTTTGAACAAGCAGTTTGTGACGAAAACAAATTTGGTTGGCAGGTCATATATAAATATATGAAATCATTTATATATCTGATATTTATGTATGAGAGATCAACCATTTATATAATTTTTAACCACTTTTTTACATATTGTTATACAAGCAGTATTTAACGAGAAATATATTGTTTATCAGAATAAATTAAGTATATGGAATATATTACATATACATTAATTTGTAAAACAATTCAAATTGGATATTATTTTTGAACAAGCAGTTTGTGACGAACACTAATTTGGTTGGCTAGTCATATATAAATAAATCATATACATATGTCTTATTTATGTATGAGAGATCAATCATTTATATCATTTTATACCTCTTTTTACATATTGTTATACAAGCAGTATTTAACGGGAAATATATTGTTTATCAGATTAAATTAAGTATATGGAATCTATTATGTATATATTAATTTGTAAAACAATTCAAATTGGATATTATTTTTGAACAAGCAGTTTGTGACGAACACTAATTTGGTTGGCTAGTCATATATAAATAAATCATATACATATGTCTTATTTATGTATGAGAAATCAATCAGTTATATCATTTAATACCACTTTTTACATATTGTTAAACAATCAGTATTTAACGGGAAATATTTTGGTTATCAGATTAAATTAAGTATATTTACTCTATTACGTTATTTGGAATATCTAATTTGATTGAAATATCATCTATAAATATATATGAAATATACCACTTTTTTACATATTGTTATACAAGCAGTATTTAACGAGAAATATATTGTTTATCAGATTAAATTAAGTATATGGAATATATTACGTATATATTATTTGTAAAACAATTCAAATTGGATATTATTTTTGAACAAGCAGTTTGTGACGAAAACTAATTTGGTTGGCTAGTCATATATAAATAAAAGAAATTATATACATATGTCTTATTTATGTATGAGAGATCAATCAGTTATATCATTTAATACCACTTTTTACATATTGTTAAACAATCAGTATTTAACGGGAAATATATTGGTTATTAGATTAAATTAAGTATATTTACTCTATTACGTTATTTGGAATATCTAATTTGATTGGAATATCATCTATAAATATATATGAAATCATATAAATATCTGATAAATATGTATGTGCAGTTTGTGACAAAAACTAATTTGGTTGGCAGGTCATATATAAATGTATGAAATCATATACATATGTCATATTTATGTATGAGAGATCAATCATTTATATCATTTTATACCACTTTTTTACATATTGCTAAACAAGCAGCATTTAACGAGAAATATTTTGGTTATCAGATTAAATTAAGTATATGGAATATATTACGTATATATTAATTGTAAAACAATTCAAATTGGATATTATTTTTTAACAAGCAGTTTGTGACGAAAACTAATTTGGTTGGCTAGTTATATTAAATAAATGAAATCATATACATATGTCTTATTTATGTATGAGAGATCAATCAGTTATATCATTTAATACCACTTTTTACATATTGTTAAACAATCAGTATTTAACGGGAAATATATTGGTTATCAGATTAAATTAAGTATATTTACTCTATTACGTTATTTGGAATATCTAATTTGATTGGAATATCATCTATAAATATATATGAAATATACCACTTTTTTACATATTGTTATACAAGCAATATTTAACGAGAAATATATTGCTTATCAGATTAAATTAAGTATATTTACTCTATTACGTTATTTGGAATATCTAATTTGATTGAAATATCATCTATAAATATATATGAAATCATATAAATATCTGATAAATATGTATGTGCAGTTTGTGACAAAAACTAATTTGGTTGGCAGATCATATATAAATGTATGAAATCATATACATATGTCATATTTATGTATGAGAGATCAATCATGTATATCATTTTATACCACTTTTTTAAATATTGTTATACAAGCAGTTTTTAACGAGAAATATGTTGTTTATCAGATTAAATTAAGTATATAGAATATATTACATATACATTAATTTGTAAAACAATTCCGATTGGATAATATGTTTGAAAAAGCAGTTTGTGACGAAAACTAATTTGGTTGGCAGGTCATATATAAATATATGAAATCATATACATATCTGATATTTATGTATGAGAGATCAATCATTTATATCATTTTAAACCACTTTTTTACATATTGTTATACAAGCAGTTTTTAACGAGAAATATGTTGTTTATCAGATTAAATTAAGTATATAGAATATATTACATATACATTAATTTGTAAAACAATTCCGATTGGATAATATGTTTGAAAAAGCAGTTTGTGACGAAAACTAATTTGGTTGGCAGGTCATATATAAATATATGTAATCATATACATATCTGATATTTATGTATGAGAGATCAATCATTTATACCATTTCGTACCCAATTATAAAACACAACATTTTGTTGAACAAGAAGTATTTAACGAAAAATATTTTGGTTATCAGATTAAATTAATTATATGGAATCTATTACGTATATATTAATTGTAAAACAATTCAAATTGGATATTATTTTTGAACAAGCAGTTTGTGACGAACACTAATTTGGTTGGCTAGTCATATATAAATAAATCATTTACATATGTCTTATTTATGTATGAGAGATCAATCAGTTATATCATTTAATACCACTTTTTATACCCTGAATCCATTGAAAATGGAAATTTCAGGGTATAATGTTTTGTGCAAATGTAGTAACAGGCAGAAGGAGGGTGCCACACCCCATAAAGTATATATATTCTTGATCAGCTCGACGAGCTGAGTTGAACTAGCCCTGTCCGTCTGTCCGTCCGTCCGTCCGTCCGTCCGTCCGTCCGTCCGTCCGTGTAAACACCTGGATTTCTGCAACCACAAAAGCTAGAGACTTCAAATAAAAAGCAAAATGCTCGATAATACCATACGCTGTACGAGTTTATTTTTTTTCGATAACTCATCCCATTTCTTTTTTATCGATAACTATCGAAAATATCGCTTTGTTTTTGAGGTCTGGCGTGCACACCGTTAAAGATAGAATCGTGCACTAAGTTGTGTTTGGTTGCTATATTGAATCCGCACATTTTGTCATTTTGGATTTTTGATGCCACGCCCCTTTCGCCCACAATTCAACAAAAACGATAACTCACGTATATCAAATACTAGAGACTTGAAATTTGGCACATAGGTACATTGAGATGTCATAATCATTCTCCGAAAATTTCATTAAGAACATAGGTCTAGAAAAAAAGTTATTAAACAATAAAGTTTGCATAGCACAGCCTCTGCTGCAGCGCAAAACTGTGCAGTGAGCATATTACGTGCATGCATATGTTTGTGTGTGTGTGTGTGTGCATGTGTTGGTTACTATTAATGAATAAATTAAGCTCTTAATGATTGGTATTACAGCTCAATGGATTCAGGGTATCTCTTAGTCGAGCAGTCTCGACTAGAGTGTTAGTTACTTGTTACATATTGTTAAACAATCAATATTTAACGGGAAATATATTTGTTATCAGATTAAATTAAGTATATTTACTCTATTACGTTATTTGGAATATCTAATTTGATTGGAATATCATCTATAAATATATATGCCAGAAGAAGTATTGTATGAGAGATCAATATTAAATATACCACTTTTTTACATATTGTTATACAATCAGTATTTAACGAGAAATATATTGTTTATCAGATTAAATTAAGTATATGTAAATATTACATATACATTAATTTGTAAAACAATTCCAATTGGATAATATGTTTGAACAAGCAGTTTGTGACGAAAACTAATTTGGTTGGCAAGTCATATATAAATAAATGAAATCATATACATATGTCATATTTATGTATGAGAGATCAATCATTTATATCATTTGTATACCACTTTTTTACATATTGTTAAACAAGCAGAATTTAACGAAAAATATTTTGGTTATCAGATTAAATTAAGTATATGGAATCTATTACATATATATTAATTGTAAAACAATTCAAATTGGATAATATATTTGAACAAGCAGTTTGTGATAACTAAATAAAATTCGAAAACTAATTTGGTTGGCAAGTCATATATAAATAAATGAAATCATATACATATGTCTTATTTATGTATGAGAGATCAATCAGTTATATCATTTAATACCACTTTTTATATATTGTTAAACAATCAGTATTTAACGGGAAATATTTTGGTTATCAGATTAAATTAAGTATATTTACTCTATTACGTTATTTGGAATATCTAATTTGATTGGAATATCATCTATAAATATATATGAAATATACCACTTTTTTACATATTGTTATACAAGCAGTATTTAACGAGAAATATATTGTTTATCAGATTAAATTAAGTATATGGAATCTATTACGTTATTTGGAATATCTAATTTGATTAAAATATCATCTATAAATATATATGAAATCATATAAATATCTGATAAATATGTATGTGCAGTTTGTGACAAAAACTAATTTGGTTGGCAGGTCATATATAAATATATGAAATCATATACATATGTCATATTTATGTATGAGAGATCAATCATTTATATCATTTTATACCATTTTTTTAAATCAATTGTTAAACAAGCAGTATTTAACGAGAAATATGTTGGTTATCAGATTAAATTAAGTATATGGAATATATTACATATATATTAATTTGTAAAACAATTCCAATTGGATAATATATTTGAACAAGCAGTTTGTGACGAAAACTAATTTGGTTGGCAGGTCATATATAAATATATGAAATCATATACATATCTGATATTTATGTATGAGAGATCAATCATTTATATCATTTTAAACCACTTTTTTACATATTGTTATACAAGCAGTATTTAACGAGAAATATATTGTTTATCAGATTAAATTAAGTATATGGAATATATTACATATACATTAATTTCTAAAACAATTCAAATTGAATAATATATTTGAACAAGCAGTTTGTGACGAAAACTAATTTGGTTGGCAGGTCATATATAAATATACGAAATCATATACATATCTGATATTTATGTATGAGAGATCAATCATTTATACCATTTCGTAACCAATTATAAAACACAACATTTTGTTGAACAAGCAGTAACGAAAAATATTTTGGTTATCAGATTAAATTAAGTATATGGAATCTATTACGTATATATTAATTTGTAAAACAAAACAAATTGGATATTATGTTTGAACAAGCAGTTTGTGACGAAAACTAATTTGGTTGGCTAGTCATATATAAATAAATGAAATCATATACATATGTCTTATTTATGTATGAGAGATCAATCAGTTATATCATTTAATACCACTTTTTACATATTGTTAAACAATCAGTATTTAACGGGAAATATTTTGGTTATCAGATTAAATTAAGTATATTTACTCTATTACGTTATTTGGAATATCTAATTTGATTGGAATATCATCTATAAATATATATGAAATTCATACCACTATTTGAAAAATATGTATGGGTTGTGACAAAAACAATTTTGTGGCAGGTCATATATAAATGTATGAAATCATATACATATGTCATATTTATGTATGAGAGATCAATCATTTATACCATTTCGTAACCATATATATAAATCAATACATATTGTTATACAAGCAGTATTTAACGAAAAATATATTGTGGTTATCAGATTAAATTAAGTATATGGAAATATTACATATATATTAATTTGTAAAACAATACAGATTGGATAATATGTTTGAACAAGCAGTTTGTGACGAAAACTAATTTGGTTGGCAGGTCATATATAAATAAATGAAATCATATACATATGTGATATTTATGTATGAGAGATCAATCATTTATATCATTTCTATACCATTTTTATAAATCAATACATATTGTTAAACAAGCAGTATTTAACGAAAAATATTTTGGTTATCAGATTAAATTAAGTATATGGAATCTATTACATATATATTAATTTGTAAAACAATTCAAATTGGATAATATATTTGAACAAGCAGTTTGTGACGAAAACTAATTTGGTTGGCAAGTCATATATAAATAATAGTATATATAAATATATGAATCATATACATATTTGATATTTATGTATGAGAGATCAATCATTTATATCATTTCGTGGCAGGTCATATATAAATATATGAAATCATATACATATTGATATTTATGTATGAGAGATCAATCATTTATATCATTTTAAACCACTTTTTTACATATTGTTATACAAGCAGTATTTAACGAGAAATATATTGTTTATCAGATTAAATTAAGTATATGGAATATATTACATATACATTAATTTGTAAAACAATTCCGATTGGATAATATATTTGAACAAGCAGTTTGTGACGAAAACTAATTTGGTTGGCAGGTCATATATAAATATATGAAATCATATACATATCTGATATTTATGTATGAGAGATCAATCATTTATACCATTTCGTAACCAATTATAAAACACAACATTTTGTTGAACAAGCAGTAACGAAAAATATTTTGGTTATCAGATTAAATTAAGTATATGGAATCTATTACATATATATTAATTGTAAAACAATTCAAATTGGATAATATTTTTGAACAAGCAGTTTGTGACGAAAACTAATTTGGTTGGCAAGTCATATATAAATAAATGAAATCATATACATATGTCTTATTTATGTATGAGAGATCAATCAGTTATATCATTTAATACCACTTTTTACATATTGTTAAACAATCAGTATTTAACGGGAAATATTTTGGTTATCAGATTAAATTAAGTATATTTACTCTATTACGTTATTTGGAATATCTAATTTGATTGGAATATCATCTATAAATATATATGAAATTATACCACTTTTTTACATATTATTATACAAGCAGTATTTAACGAGAAATATATTGTTTATCAGATTAAATTAAGTATATGGAATATATTACATATATATTAATTTGTAAAACAATTCCGATTGGATAATATGTTTGAACAAGCAGTTTGTGACGAAAACTAATTTGGTTGGCAGGTCATATATAAATATATGAAATCATATACATATCTGATATTTATATATGAGAGATCAATCATTTATACCATTTTATACCATTTTTTAACATACATATTGTTAAACAAGCAGTATTTAACGAAAAATATTTTGGTTATCAGATTAAATTAAGTATATGGAATCTATTACATATATATTAATTTGTAAAACAATTCAAATTGGATAATATATTTGAACAAGCAGTTTGTGAAACGAAAACTAATTTGGTTGGCAAGTCATATATAAATAAATGAAATCATATACATATGTCTTATTTATGTATGAGAGATCAATCAGTTATATCATTTAATACTACTTTTTACATATTTTAAACAATCAGTATTTAACGGGAAATATTTTGGTTATCAGATTAAATTAAGTATATTTACTCTATTACGTTATTTGGAATATCTAATTTGATTGGAATATCATCTATAAATATATATGAAATATACATACATATTGTTATACAAGCAGTATTTAACGAGAAATATATTGTTTATCAGATTAAATTAAGTATATGGAAATATTACATATATATTAATTTGTAAAACAATTCTAATTGGATAATATGTTTGAACAAGCAGTTTGTGACGAAAACTAATTTGGTTGGCTAGTCATATATAAATATATGAAATCATATACATATGTCATATTTATGTATGAGAGATCAATCATTTATATCATTTTATACCATTTTTTTACATATTGTTAAACAAGCAGTATTTAACGAAAAATATATTGTTTATCAGATTAAATTAAGTATATGGAATCTATTACATATATATTAATTTGTAAAACAATTCAAATTGGATAATATGTTTGAACAAGCAGTTTGTGACGAAAACTAATTTGGTTGGCAGGTCATATATAAATATATGAAATCATATACATATCTGATATTTATGTATGAGAGATCAATCATTTATATCATTTTATACCACTTTTATAACAACATATTGTTAAACAAGCAGTATTTAACGAAAAATATTTTGGTTATCAGATTAAATTAAGTATATGGAATCTATTACATATATATTAATTTGTAAAACAATTCAAATTGGATAATATATTTGAACAAGCAGTTTGTGACGAAAACTAATTTGGTTGGCAAGTCATATATAAATATATGAAATCATATACATATCTGATATTTATGTATGAGAGATCAATCAGTTATATCATTTAATACCACTTTTTACATATTGTTAAACAAGCAGTATTTAACGAGAAATATTTTGGTTATCAGATTAAATTAAGTATATGTAATCTATTACGTTATTTGGAATATCTAATTTGATTGGAATATCATTTGATAAATATATATGAAATCATATAAATATCTGATAAATATGTATGTGCAGTTTGTGACAAAAACTAATTTGGTTGGCAGGTCATATATAAATGTATGAAATCATATACATATTTCATATTTATGTATGAGAGATCAATCATTTATATCATTTTATACCACTTTTTTACATATTGTTATACAAGCAGTATTTAACGAAAAATATATTGGTTATCAGATTAAATTAAGTATATGGAATATATTACATATATATTAATTTGTAAAACAATTCCAATTGGATAATATGTTTGAACAAGCAGTTTGTGACGAAAACTAATTTGGTTGGCAGGTCATATATAAATATATGAAATCATATACATATGTCATATTTATGTATGAGAGATCAATCATTTATATCATTTCGTAACCACTATATAAATCATAACATATTGTTGAACAAGCAGTATTTAACGAAAAATATTTTGGTTATCAGATTAAATTAAGTATATGGAATCTATTACATATATATTAATTTGTAAAACAATTCAAATTGAATAATATGTTTGAACAAGCAGTTTGTGACGAAAACTAATTTGGTTGGCAGGTCATATATAAATATATGAAATCATATATATATCTGATATTTATGTATGAGAGATCAATCATTTATACCATTTCGTAACCATATATATAAATCAATACATATTGTTGAACAAGCATTATTTAACGAAAAATAAGTTAGCTATCAAGTTAAATTATGTTTATGGAATCTATTACATATTTATTAAATTGTAAAACAATACAAATTGGATAATATATTTGAACAAGCAGTTTGTGTAATAATAATAATTATTAACATTAATGATAAAGCAATTTGAAACGAAAACTAATTTCGTTGGCAGGTCATATATAAATGTATGAAATCATATACATATGTCATATTTATGTATGAGAGATCAATCATTTATATCATTTTATACCACTTTTTTACATATTGTTATACAAGCAGCATTTAACGAGAAATATATTGTTTATCAGAATAAATTAAGTATATGGAATATATTACATATACATTAATTTCTAAAACAATTAAAATTGAATAATATATTTGAACAAGCAGTTTGTGACGAAAACTAATTTAGTTGGCAGGTCATATATAAATGTACGAAATCAAATACATATCTGATATTTAAGTATGAGAGATCAATCATTTATACCATTTCGTAACCATATATATAAATCACCATCAACCATATATATAAATGAACAAGCAGTATTTAACGAAAAATATTTTGGTTATCAGATTAAATTAAGTATATGGAATCTATTACATTTATTTTAATTTGTAAAACAAAACAAATTTGGATAATATGTTTGAACAAGCAGTTTGTGACGAAAACTAATTTGGTTGGCTAGTCATATATAAATAAATGAAATCATATACATATGTCTTATTTATGTATGAGAGATCAATCAGTTATATCATTTAATACTACTTTTTACATATTGTTAAACAATCAGTATTTAACGGGAAATATTTTGGTTATCAGATTAAATTAAGTATATTTACTCTATTACGTTATTTGGAATATCTAATTTGATTGGAATATCATCTATAAATATGTATGTGCTAGTTTGTGACAAAAACTAATTTGGTTGGCAGGTCATATATAAATGTATGAAATCATATACATATGTCATATTTATGTATGAGAGATCAATCATTTATATCATTTTATACCACTTTTTTACATATTGTTATACAAGCAGTATTTAACGAGAAATATATTGTTTATCAGATTAAATTAAGTATATGGAATATATTACATATACATTAATTTGTAAAACAATTCCAATTGAATAATATGTTTGAACAAGCAGTTTGTGACGAAAACAAATTTGGTTGGCAGGTCATATATAAATATATGAAATCATATATATATCTGATATTTATGTATGAGAGATCAATCATTTATACCATTTCGTAACCATATATATAAATCAATACATATTGTTGATCAAGCAGTATTTAACGAAAAATATATCTTGGTTATCACAAAAAATTAGGTTTATGGAATCTATTACATTTATTTTAATTTGTAAAATAAAACAAATTGGATAATATATTTGAACAAGCAGTTTGTGTAATAATAATAATTATTAACATTAATGATAAAGCAATTTGAAACGAAAACTAATTTGGTTGGCAGGTCAAATATAAATAAATGAAATCATATACATATGTCATATTTATGTATGAGAGATCAATCATTTATATCATTTAATACCACTTTTTACATATTGTTAAACAATCAGTATTTAACGAGAAATATTTTGGTTATCAGATTAAATTAAGTATATGGACTCTATTACATATATATTAATTTGTAAAACAATTCCGATTGGATAATATATTTGAACAAGCAGTTTGTGACGAAAACTAATTTGGTTGGCAGGTCATATATAAATATATGAAATCATATACATATCTGATATTTATGTATGAGAGATCAATCATTTATACCATTTCATACCACATTATATAACAACATATTGTTAAACAAGCAGTATTTAACGAGAAATATATTGTTTATCAGATTAAATTAAGTATATGGAATATATTACATATACATTAATTTGTAAAACAATTCCAATTGAATAATATGTTTGAACAAGCAGTTTGTGACGAAAACAAATTTGGTTGGCAGGTCATATATAAATATATGAAATCATATATATATCTGATATTTATGTATGAGAGATCAATCATTTATACCATTTCGTAACCATATATATAAATCAATACATATTGTTGAACAAGCATTATTTAACGAAAAATAAGTTAGCTATCAAGTTAAATTATGTTTATGGAATCTATTACATATTTATTAAATTGTAAAACAATACAAATTGGATAATATATTTGAACAAGCAGTTTGTGTAATAATAATAATTATTAACATTAATGATAAAGCAATTTGAAACGAAAACTAATTTCGTTGGCAGGTCATATATAAATGTATGAAATCATATACATATGTCATATTTATGTATGAGAGATCAATCATTTATATCATTTTATACCACTTTTTTACATATTGTTATACAAGCAGCATTTAACGAGAAATATATTGTTTATCAGAATAAATTAAGTATATGGAATATATTACATATACATTAATTTCTAAAACAATTAAAATTGAATAATATATTTGAACAAGCAGTTTGTGACGAAAACTAATTTAGTTGGCAGGTCATATATAAATGTACGAAATCAAATACATATCTGATATTTAAGTATGAGAGATCAATCATTTATACCATTTCGTAACCATATATATAAATCACCATCAACCATATATATAAATGAACAAGCAGTATTTAACGAAAAATATTTTGGTTATCAGATTAAATTAAGTATATGGAATCTATTACATTTATTTTAATTTGTAAAACAAAACAAATTTGGATAATATGTTTGAACAAGCAGTTTGTGACGAAAACTAATTTGGTTGGCAGGTCAAATATAAATAAATGAAATCATATACATATGTCTTATTTAATTATGAGAGATCAATCAGTTATATCATTTAATACTACTTTTTACATATTGTTAAACAATCAGTATTTAACGGGAAATATTTTGGTTATCAGATTAAATTAAGTATATTTACTCTATTACGTTATTTGGAATATCTAATTTGATTGGAATATCATCTATAAATATGTATGTGCAGTTTGTGACAAAAACTAATTTGGTTGGCAGGTCATATATAAATGTATGAAATCATATACATATGTCATATTTATGTATGAGAGATCAATCATTTATATCATTTTATAACCACTATATAAATCAATACATATTGTTGATACAAGCAGTATTTAACGAGAAATATATTGTTTATCAGATTAAATTAAGTATATGGAATATATTACATATACATTAATTTGTAAAACAATTCCAATTGAATAATATGTTTGAACAAGCAGTTTGTGACGAAAACTAATTTGGTTGGCAGGTCATATATAAATATATTTAATCATATACATATCTGATATTTATGTATGAGAGATCAATCATTTATACCATTTCGTACCCAATTATAAAACACAACATTTTGTTGAACAAGCAGTATTTAACGAAAAATATTTTGGTTATCAGATTAAATTAAGTATATGGAATCTATTACGTATATATTAATTGTAAAACAATTCAAATTGGATATTATTTTTGAACAAGCAGTTTGTGACGAAAACTAATTTGGTTGGCTAGTCATATATAAATAAATGAAATCATATACATATGTCTTATTTATGTATGAGAGATCAATCAGTTATATCATTTAATACCACTTTTTACATATTGTTAAACAATCAGTATTTAACGGGAAATATTTTGGTTATCAGATTAAATTAAGTATATTTACTCTATTACGTTATTTGGAATATCTAATTTGATTGGAATATCATCTATAAATATATATGAAATCATATAAATATCTGATAAATATGTATGTGCAGTTTGTGACAAAAACTAATTTGGTTGGCAGGTCATATATAAATGTATGAAATCATATACATATGTCATATTTATGTATGAGAGATCAATCATTTATACCATTTCGTAACCATATATATAAATCAATACATATTGTTGAACACGCAGTATTTAACGAAATATATATTTTGGTTATCAGATTAAATTAGGTTTATGGAATCTTCTACATTTATTTTAATTAGTAAAACAAAACAAATTGGATAATATATTTGAACAATCAGTTTGTGACGAAAACTAATTTGGTTGGCAAGTCATATATAAATATAATTAATCATATACATATTTGATATTTATGTATGAGATATCAATCATTTATATCATTTCGTACCCAATTATAAAACCCAACATTTTGTTAAACAAGCAGTATTTAACGAAAAATATTTTGGTTATCAGATTAAATTAAGTATATGGAATCTATTATAATACATTAATTTCTAAAACAATTCCGATTGGATAATATATTTGAACAAGCAGTTTGTGACGAAAACTAATTTGGTTGGCAAGTCATATATAAATATATGTAATCATATACATATTTGATATTTATGTATGAGAGATCAATCATTTATACCATTTCGTACCCAATTATAAAACCCAACATTTTGTTAAACAAG
>JAWNPI010000082.1:0-54640 GCA_035047625.1 Drosophila mettleri | reverse complement strand
GTTTTTGTGCAAATGTATGTAACAGGCAGAAGGAGGCGTACCACACCCCATAAAGTATATATATTCTTGATCAGCTCGATGAGCTGAGTTGAACTAGCCCTGTCCGTCTGTCCGTCCGTCCGTCCGTCCGTCCGTCCGACCGTCCGTCCGTCCGTCCGTCCGTCCGTCCGTGTAAACACCTGGATTTCTGCAACCACAAAAGCTAGAGACTTCAAATAAAAAGCAAAATGCTCGATAATACCATACGCTGTACGAGTTTATTTTTTTTTTTCGATAACTCATCCCATTTTTTTTTATCGATAACTATCGAAAATATCGCTTTGTTTTTGAGGTCTGGCGTGCACACCGTTAAAGATAGAATCGTGCTCTAAGTTGTGTTTGATTGCTATATTGAATCCGCACATTTTCTCATTTTTGGATTTTTGATGCCACGCCCCTTTCGCCCACAGTTCAACAAAAACGATAACTCACGTATATCAAATACTAGAGACTTGAAATTTGGCAAATAGGTACATTTGGATGTCATAATCATTCCCCGAAAATTTCATTAAGAACATAGGTCTAGAAAAAAAGTTATTAAACAATAAAGTTTGCATAGCACAGCCTCTGCTGCAGCCGCAATACTGCGCAGTGAGCATATTACGTACACGCATATGTTTGTTTGTGTGTGTGTGTGTGTGTGCTTGTGTTTGTTACTATTAATGAATAAATGAAGGTCTTAATGATTGGTATTACAGCTCAATGGATTCAGGGTATCTCTTAGTCGAGCAGTCTCGACTAGAGTTTCGTTACTTGTTTTAAATTATGAATTAGAATTTATTTTATATTTCCAACCGTATAATATATATATATGATGATGCATATTTTATTATTTCAAAATTAACAGTTGACAGATTTAATCTTTACAAAAATCCAATTGACAGCCAAATAATAAAATAAATAAATTTCCAATTAAAATTAAGATGAAGTGTAATAATATGTGTAATTATTTAAATCATCTTCATCTTTCCAATTGGAATATTAATCTTAAATGATTATTTAATGAGTGTTGCTGTATTTGTGATAAGTTTTTAAGTAATGCCTTAATCTCTTTTATTTATATTGAAATAAGAATTATATTATTATATATTATAAAACATTCTTTTATTTAAATTCATATTTTTTTAAAATTATAATTATTATAAATTATTGTTTCAAACGATTATATATAATTTGAATATTGGGAGTTCTTAATTAATTTTTTACTATCTTACCTAATATTAAATTTTATTATAATATTTTAATTTATTATCATTTCATTTTTCATTAATTATTCTTTAATTTTCAATATCATTATAATTATTATTATTATATTCTATTGTATATATAAATATACAAATATATATATTTAATTTTATTTATATTGATATTTTTTACATTTTCTATTTCCTTTAAATGCTGTGCTTATATTATATAATATTATATTATTCGTACAGTCTAAAAGCCAACGCATGATCTCATCCCACTGTGCCTCAACCCTTTTAAGTACGCACTGTGCACGCAATTCATTAAATTGAAATATTTTGCAGATCGATCATTGTTGCCGAATGCCATGGACGAGAGTCCTTTGTGCGCTACCCCGGCAGACAAATATGCAAGCCTTTTAGGCACCAATTATTGTGCATAGTATGCGACTGGGCAGCCAGGGAGCCGGCGAGCGAGCGAGCCAACCAACCATTCAACCCACAATCCATGCACAGCCCACATCTATTAATCTCTTTTATTGTTGTTCAAAGCGCAAAAGGATGGAACACTTGTGCAAATAGCAGCAGCAGCAGCAAAGACGATGATGCCTGCCTTACAGGGCATGTGGAAAGTCAATGCACAAATATAATGAGTGCGAGCAGGGAGTAATGGGTACGCAGATACCCAGATACCCAATACCCAGCCTCCTCCAAAGCTGCTGTACACAGCTAACCCGTGCCCAATTCCAGAGGCCGTCAAAGATGCCGCGCGTGTGTTTTGGACACGCGTTTGCCGGCTTACAATGCGCATGGTGAGCTGGCGTGCTGGGGGTGTCTGGCGGTTGGGGCTGTTGTCGGTAAGGGTTGCATACACGCCATGCTGCTGATGAGTGCGGGTGTGGGTGGTGCATGCACACCCATAGACATCCTTGCTGCTGATTGCATTCGCCGGCTTACCTACTCACCTTGTTTGTCGCACAGCGGGGCAAGTCCTTTTGCCTCTACCACGTGCGGCGACTACGTGCCGCCGTATTGATGTGGGTTATTGTTATAGGCCTTTTACTGTTATTAACGTTGCGCACAAATTGGTATAAATTCTGTGAAAATGCACGACATGGACCCACACTGCGTGCCAGATCTCACAACACAGGAAACAGGTTGCACTGCACTCGTGTAGGCGCTTCCAGGGATAATGGGTTGGCCGGACTGGCGCACACACATACCGTACGCTCGCTGGGGGTTGTGGTTCTCCACATGTGAGTCGTCTGCACAATGGAACTTCGTCTCCAGCTGAAGTAGGCCTTAAGACTTTGCACAAGATGAGCGTCAAGCACTGGCCACAGGGTTGCATTTCGAGCCGCTTGATACGCATAATAATTACTTGCTCTTACAGGGACAAGCATAGCAGCTTCTCATTGATTTTAATGAAATGTAATGATTGCAAATAAAAATTAAGTACATATAATATATTTAAGTGCTTACATTTAGGCGATACTTAGATTGATTTGGATATCCAGCTAAACAGCTGATATCAAGCTGAAACCTGTTGAGAACTATAAGACTTTGATATTGAAGCCCAACTTCTTTTAAGTTCCTTAATCGCCCACATTGTTTGCTTGAACTTAAACAATTTATTTCAAGTCCCCTCGATTCGTTCTAAAAGTCATGTTTTAAACACCTCCACAACTGTAGGCATTTCAGTAGTCCTAAGGCTTCTACCATTAATTATTTTATTTTAAAACAAGAAAAAATGTGCCACATTTTTTTGTTTTTTAAGTATTATCCCAGCTAAGATTTAGTAATTTATTTTGAGGTACCACATGCAAGGCTAACATACAAAAGAAAAGTCGAAACAGAGAAGTGAAAAATATGCCGAAATGCTAGGATTACCAACGCTTCCTACGACAAATTTTCTCACAGAGTCTCACACAGGCCGAAGACGGAGTGCTACACGCCCTAATTTGAGCTATTTTTTAACGAGACACATTGCCTAGCGAGCATTGTTGTTGCCGTTACTTGCTCGGGGCCTGTACTGAAATTTTCAAGTGATTTAGTGCAATTAGTATAATTAACACAGAGCGTAAGACGAGACTAAGGCGACATTTGACAATGACAATGACGATGTGCGCCACATGTCTTTAACCAACTGAGTCTCTGAATTTCGAAGCCTGAAACCCAAGCTGAGCCCTGAGCCAGAGGAAAAGGATGCTTAAGCCGACATGTGTTGCCGCCTTAAGTAGCAAATGATGCTCGGGCGCGAGTATCGCTCTTAAGTGAGCAACGAGCTCAGCGCAGTGTGAATTGCGAGAAATTATTTTCTCCATTGTCTATTTGTGTCCTGTAGGGACAGCTGAAGGCTCAGCGCAAAAAAAAGGAACTAGAAAAAAACAAGTAACTAAACTCTAGTCGAGACTGCTCGACTAAGAGATACCCTGAATCCATTGAGCTGTAATACCAATCATTAAGAGCTTCATTTGTTCATTAATAGTAACCAACACAAGCACACACATACACACAAACATATGCATGCACGTAATATGCTCAATGCACAGTTTTGCGGCTGCAGAAGAGGCTGTGCTATGGAAACTTTATTGTTTAATAACTTTTTTTCTCGATCTATGTTCTTAATGAAATTTTCGGGGCATGATTATGACATCCAAATGTACCTATTTGCCAAATTTCAAGTCTCTAGTATTTGATATACGTTAGTTATCGTTTTTGTTAAATTGTGGGCGAAAGGGGCGTGGCATCAAAAATCAAAAAATGACAAAATGTGCGGATTCAATATAGCAATCAAACACAACGTAGTGCACGATTCTATCTTTAACGGTGTGCACGCCAGACCTCAAAAACAAAGCGATATTTTCGATAGTTATCGATAAAAAAGAAATGGGATGAGTTATCGAAAAAAAAAAATAAACTCGTACAGCGTATGGTATTATCGAGCATTTTGCTTTTTATTTGAAGTCTCTAGCTTTTGTGGTTGCAGAAATCCAGGTGTTTACACGGACGGACGGACGGACGGACGGACGGACGGACGGACAGACGGACGGACGGACGGACAGACGGACAGGGCTAGTTCAACTCAGCTCGTCGAGCTGATCAAGAATATATATACTTTATGGGGTGTGGCACGCCTCCTTCTGCCTGTTACATACATTTGCACAAAAACATTATACCCTGAAATTTCCATTTTCAATGGATTCAGGGTATAATAAATACGTTGAAAGTGAGAGTTGGCCATGGACAGAGGATTAAGATTATATAGAATAATTAAATATATTGATACTGATACGGAGTGAGGCTGCAAAGGGATTGTGGAGGGTAGAGAGCTCAACAAATAATTGTATTCAAAGAATTTAATTTTGATAAAAAACATATTTTTCTTACTGAAAGATAATAAGAAATATAATAATTATAAATATTATACAGTTATTATATTTTAAATTATAATTCTTATGTATAATGTGCACAATAAATAAATGTCACGCTGATATAAAATGATTTATCTATATAGCTTACATAAGTTTAATAATGTGAAAGAGAAACTAAATTCAATGCGATGCAAGCTCTAATAAAAGTTAATAATGAAGCACTGTAAACTGGCAGCTTTGTATGCCGAAAGCTTTTCATAAATGGAACTATCCCTTTGGAACGTAATTTTAAGTAAAAACATTTCGAAAGATATCCACTCAAAATGGGGCCTGTGCAAACAATTGCATAATTGGAACTGCTGTCCGATACGTACGAAGCTTGTCATTAAATAGTTGACCAAATTGCAGCAGTCATGAGTCAGCTAAGAGGCACACACAGACACAACACAGGCAGCATGTGTGTGGCATGTGGAACGCAAGTTTCCTGTGCGGCACAAAAGTCAACACTTTAGTGCAATTCGGAGCAATTAACATTGACAGTAAATATGGAATTTGTGCATTGGCACTCGGCCCCCCAAAAATGCCTACGAGGCATAGGTAGCTCCGGTAGCTCAGGTAGCTCCGCTAGCAGCACATCGTGCCAACAAAGCCAACTTCATTTGCAAGTCAAGGCAGACAGCTGGAGGAATTGGCAGGCAGGCAGGCAGGCAGAGGCAATTGCGACACATCAGCAGCATTCATCAGCATTCAGAGTGAATGTGGGCTACAGGATGTTACAAGGTTGTAGATTGGAGTCAGCTAGATGCTTCCAAGTTTAACATAGTTGGAATGTTTTTCTGCTGCAAAGGCCTCTGTGACTGTTTGGGAATCAGCCTGCAATCCAGTCGAAGTGCCCCAACCCCAGACCGGGCCTGGCCTATTCCTAGCTGAGGACGTGTGCGTGCTTGTCAATGACAACTGGAAATTAGTTTAATAGTCCAACTGAAAGCAGCTCCATAGGTAATCACATCCAACAAAAAGAGATAGAAACACTAAAACACACAGTCACATTTGTTATTGTTATAGTTCTGCTATTATTTTTTAGGTACACACAAATTGCTTTCAATATGCCCCGGTTCAATACCAAATAAATATGATACGTGCTACTGTTAAATTAAGTTAATAATATGGCGCCATGATGACCATAATCACCAACGCCCGATTCATCTACACGACCCACACCCCAATTATAGCTCGAATTCTGATTTAATGACATATTTATACAGCTGATCGGAGTTTATTTATAAACTAAATTGTTTTGTCGTTAAAGATATTTGCTTTATCAATGCATATATAATTTATTCAGTTTAACACAAAACAGAGCGATTTATAAGAAAATTAAAAACGAATTATTTGGTATTAGTTTTTATCCTACGAATTATTATGATAAACAATGACATTAATATCAGAATTAGTATTAGTATTAGTATTAGTATTAGTATTAGTATAAGTATTAGTATTAGTATTAGTATTAGTATTAGTATTAGTATTAGTATTAGTATTAGTATTAGTATTAGTATTAGTATTAGTATTAGTATTAGTATTAGTATTAGTATTAGTATTAGTATTAGTATTAGTATTAGTATTAGTATTAGTATTAGTATTAGTATTAGTATTAGTATTAGTATTAGTATTAGTATTAGTATTAGTATTAGTATTAGTATTAGTATTAGTATTAGTATTAGTATTAGTATTAGTATTAGTATTAGTATTAGTATTAGTATTAGTATTAGTATTAGTATTAGTATTAGTATTAGTATTAGTATTAGTATTAGTATTAGTATTAGTATTAGTATTAGTATTAGTATTAGTATTAGTATTAGTATTAGTATTAGTATTAGTATTAGTATTAGTATTAGTATTAGTATTAGTATTAGTATTAGTATTAGTATTAGTATTAGTATTAGTATTAGTATTAGTATTAGTATTAGTATTAGTATTAGTATTAGTATTAGTATTAGTATTAGTATTAGTATTAGTATTAGTATTAGTATTAGTATTAGTATTAGTATTAGTATTAGTATTAGTATTAGTATTAGTATTAGTATTAGTATTAGTATTAGTATTAGTATTAGTATTAGTATTAGTATTAAACTTATTATTAAACTTAGCATTCAATATTCAATTGGAAGACAATACCTTAGCAACCTAACCAAGTCAAACCTAACCAAATACATAGTCTAATCAAATTTATAAATAAAGGAAATTTAATCGCCTGATAAACTTAGGGGTATTTTTCCACAACCACCCGCCAGGCAACATTTTAAACTGAAATGCGCAATGAAAATCGCTGACATCAAAAGCATTTCCCAGTTAATAAAGCGTATTGAAGAATTGTACAGGACTATGGGCACAGCACTATGCGGCAACATTATTTATGGCATTATATGCCAATAAGATGAATGCTAATTTAGTAAACGCGTGGAGCAGAAAATGCGACTGGACAGATATGGATTGTGGAAATGCGTTGCTGTGTGTACGCCGCGTTTCGTTTTTAATCCAATTTGCATATAAAATGACAGAAAAGCCCGCTAAATGCAACCCTTAATAAGTCACCAGGGGACCAGAGCGGTGGTCGCTTTACCGAGCACTTGAAAAATATTGTGTAAATCCCAAAAGCAGGGCCACCACCAACTCCCAGCCGTAGATGCTTCCTATCCACCACTTTACAATTGTCAAGGTTGGGTTTACAAATTCTTTTTCTCTGTGCTTCCCCTATACCATTGTCAACTATAAATATGTCAAAGTTTCTGGTTACCATGGCCCATTGGCCGCCCTCAGCTTTTGCCTGGTAAAAAAATGAAAAAAAAATTCTTTAAGTATTGTCAATATTAGTAAATATTAAAAAGTATAGGGTGGCACGGCAATTTACTGGGGGTGGTTACACCACTGCCTAATGAAATGCTAAATTTTTGTAAGCCGCAAGTATTACAGCATACGCATTACCCTTCTTATGAGGCATGTGCTCTATATGGCTCGACTGCCATCCTGCCAATTTTTCACTTTCCTCTCTCGTCTGCGACGTGTGTAATTTTTTATTAAAGACATTAGTCAAATAAGTGTGTATATATATACATGTATGAACGATATCTGGTTCTCATATAGCGCCGCCGGCCATTTCATCTAAAATTGCAAACGCCCAGGCCTAGTACCGAGTGGCGAGCGGTGAGCAGTGAGCGGCGAACCCACCCAAACAGACGAACAGTGGCGTCATTTGTTACATTTATTATTGTATTTTTGTGCATATCCTGGGATATGTGTATCCTGTGTAAAGGGTATATGACAGAGCTTCCAGATTTTATAAATTTTATCTATACAACACATTCTTTATCTAAGTGTTCGAAACAAACACTGCAATAAATTTATGTAAGGTTTTATTATTATATATTCAACTTTTGATTCTTCAACTTCAGTTTTTATCTATGAATAAATATGAATAAAATTATAAACAAGTCAGAAATATTCATATTTTAACTCTTTATAAAACACATGGATGTATGTGAGATATGAATTATTAAGAAATATTTTAATACTCTTTAATCTTTTTAAGAGGAAATTTAATATATTATATTCAAGTGAATTACAGGGCAACTTTCAGTCTATATGCGTCAGTTTGTAATCACCTTTTAATGTAGTTCTTTATGTTTTTTCGATCTAAACGGATTTGGTTACCAGGCACTGTTGTGCGTTCTGGAGAAAATTAAACTTTTCGCTTCGCTTTTGTGCCAAACACAAAAACATTTTATGCACTTATGACACTCGCAACGCCTGCTACGCCCTCACCCACCCTCGGCATACCCTGGAACGGCAGGCGCTAGCCACCCTGTACAGCCCTTTTTTGCGGCACTGACCGAGCCCAGTTTTTATTGTAATCATAGCTCTGCTCTATATTGGCTTCGTTTTTAGTTACTCAGCTGTTCCTCAGTTTTTCTCTGCTGTTATTTATTTTTTTCTGCTCAGCATTTGGAGGGCAGTTGCAACAAATGTTTGCTGGGGTTAATGTTCCGGGTGTATGGGTTGGCTTGGGATGGGCGGCGTATCGTATTATTGTTGTCACGTTTTTCACATATTTCATAAATTCGGGCATATTGCTAATTTGTGCTCTAAATTTGTGCGCAAATGCGAAAATATTTGGTTAGAGCGCATTTTGTTGCTTTTTATTGCATTTATTGGTTTCTATTTATCAAATTGGATTTTCCAATGGCGTTGATTCAGACAGCGAGCTGCAGCTTATTTGTGCTTATGCGATTTTGTGGTTGCATTGCTGGCTTAACCGAGATTCAAAGTTGGCAAACATTGCTAATCCACGGGTCAACAGGCAACAGACTGTGGTAATAGCACGCGTATCTCTTGGAATTATGAGAAAGGCATTAGAGAACTTAGTTTAAAGTCGATATCTGCTGCGACGTCAGCTGGCGGGATATATAAAAGGAGTGAGCAGTTGAAAGGGGGTAAAAAGAAAGAGAGAATGCATGGGAGTGATGCAGAAATAGATAGAGAGAGGCAAGGAAAAACAAAAGCGGGAGATTGATGGAAGGAGAGAGAGAGAGAGAGAAAGAGAGAGAGAACGTGAAAAAGCTTCAGAGATAGACATAGTGAGAGAGAGAGAGAGAGAGAGAGAGAGAGAGAGAGAGGAAATGAAACAGAGACAGAGATAGAGAGGGCGATAGAGAGTTAGAAAATATAATAAAAGAGAGAGGTATACAGAGACAGTGTGTAAGAAGAAAATAAATCTAGTAAAGGATCAAATAAATTATTTAGAGAGATTTATTTAAGCACAGCAGTAGACAGCAGACATTTGCAGATATTCGAAAACAGAAACAGAATAATACTGAAATACAATATCATAATTAATTATTTTGAATAAAACGAGGTAACTGCTGTACTCATATTTAGAAAACGTATATAGCTAGGTTCCTTATTGATATAATCTTTAAAAATCTTAAACTAAAATCAAATGTCAAAGAGATACATAAAATATTTGATTAAATAAAACTTAAGATTGCAATAGGTAGACTTCCTTTGAATTTTTGCAATGCTAAATTGACTTTAGAGTCAGAATTGGATGGATTCGTTTAGTTATTCTAATGTACCGAAAACATTTAATAACATGTAGTTAAGAGTTGTTCTACCTATGTTTTTTATTGAACAAACTACTTGGCTTTCAGTCAAAGGACCTCACCATTTAGTTGCAATACGATTCGAGGAACTGACAAACACTTACACGACTTACCGTAATCCTATTAGTATCCGATGTAATACAGACTCGTACTCCTTTTTGCAATCTGTAATAACAAAAGTCTCCAAGGCTAGGCAGGCGGCTAACCCCTAACTCCTCAGAGCGCTGACCGAGTCGCTGTTGATTTATGTGGCGGGAATGTCAACAGTTTCTAAGAACGCATCGATCTATGGCATTCCATGTAAATGACAGCCGACAGGCGCTGCATGTCCATCGACAGGACAAACGGTTGGAGGACTGCAGCTTGCACTTCCTGCACCTTTTTCTGTTTTGTTTGATACTTCATCCACCGGGCAGAGACAATTCTATGCCTATTTGGCTGCCTGTCACAACAGCCTGTTAATGTTCCGGGCATATTAATGGCTTTTCGACATTATCCTTTTGCCACATTGTGCATTATGCATTTCCATAGCTGGTTTTTGTTTTATTATAATACTATCATTATCATTATTGAGGTTCGCCTGCATCCTCTCTAACCTCTACCTGGCAGATAGAACAAAAATTTGTTTGCCAACCCTGGCACAATACTTCAATACTAATCTTCAAATCTTGAGTCTGTACAACTCTTGTAACTCGATGCGTTTGAGCCATTTGTCAAAGGGCGCATCGCACGCGGCCTCTGCCTTATAATGCTAAGCCCCAAGGGGCGAACGAGAGAGAGAGAGAGAGAGAGAGAGAGAGAGATGGAATGCAGTCCTACCCCATATGGATGGCCTACCCCTACCACACAGAAAGTGCGTGTTTCCAACACTTTGTTGCAGATTTTGTGCATTTATCATGCATGTGGTCGTGCGTACTCCAAGGTTTGGGTTTCGCACAAAAGGGGAACTGGACGCGCATGCCAGAGCATGTGGTTTGGGTTTTAGTATTAAATTGTTTTGCGGTTGCTCTGATAATCAGACAATCGTACAATATATTTTATTGCAGCCCTTCTCTATCTCCTCCCCGAAATAGCTATTCCCATTCGCCCGAAAGGTTGTTCACATTTGCTATTCACTTAACTTTTGCTTATTTATAATTTAAATGAAATATTTGCAGACAATTTTGGGCCATTCGTCACACTAACTACAGGCATTTACAATCTAACTTCACATTAATAGACATAGATGTTTCTATTTATTGGTTGTTGCCCACACTGTAAATAATTTGCTGAATAAAAAGCGGTAAAAAAATATGAATCTTCAAATAGTAATAAGATATCATGGAAAATAGTATTCGGTCCTATGAGAATCAATTATAATTTTCCAAAACTTTTCAGTTGCCTTGAATTACTTTTCATTTACGGCTAAGCCAAACTGGATTATCGAAATTCTTTCCAATCCTTGGCAAATTTCAGTCTCAAATTTCTAAATATTTACTCAATTGGTTTTTTCTCACTTTTGCAGTTGACATTTTGAAACATATTTTGTAGTTTGTCAACACTGAAAACTGCAAATGACCCAACATTTGTTTACTTTTAGTGCACTCTACTTTAACCGTTATTGATCATATTTTTGGCCGAAGAGTCATAAGACTCATACTGAGTCCACTCAGCAGTGATGATAAATTTGGCACTTCCACTTTGGTAACTAAGACATCGGCAGGCAAATCAAGTGAGCGAGCCGACGGACATCCAGCTAAGAGAAATAGCAGCAATGCATACGTCATTTAACCCCTTTGCGCCATATTTTTCATAAGGCGGCCCAATTGTTGGCTTCTGTGTTTGTGTGTGTCCGCTAGGGGGCACTTCGGCAGCTTATCTTAGAGAGAGTACTATGATTTTTTCAGCAATTATGTAACATATTTTTTGAGAGTTCCATAATGCGAAAAAATGTATTATACTTAGATATTGAATTGATATAAAGAAAGATATATAAGATATTAGCTTAAGATAATGCATGATATGAAACACATCATTTAATTTTAAAATCCTATTTTTCAAAATTATTTTTATTATTAAATAATTAAATTCAATTTTAGATTATTCTTTGTTAAGAGTTTATAACTGCGCTCTACCTAGGACTGCTCTACTTATGCTCTTCAGATTAAAGCTGAGTTCTTATAATACAAATTGAGTTGAAGCTCCAAATTTGATTTTACTTGAGATTCAGCTTCCCCTGGTGTAATATCTCTTCAGAGAAAGCTCTTTTGCCCTGATATTATTATAAACTAAAATCTAATATTTTAATCTTTTTTATCCCCATACTTTCATTTTCTCCGGTGATATATACATCAGGTTATTTTTCTGTTATTAATGCTTTTAATATGAAAGAGTATTCGATTATAAGCTTGAATTTCTCTTTGTTTATTTCTCCATCGGCTTGACAAGTGTGCTAAATTTGAAGGGGGCCAAAAAGATTCGTCGTCTGATGCTGTTGATAAAATATATGTATATATGTTTGCCTGTGGGTGGGTGGGCGTATATATAGAGACATTTATTGATAGATAGCAAACGCATCGCTTGAACCCTTTTACATTTGATGAACGTATCGAATTGCCCATATTGCCAAAAGAGGCAAAATTTATGGGCCTTTGATTTATTTTAACTTTTAACACGCCCAAAACAAATGCTGCCAATGAAGCGCACACAAATCTGAACGCTACTGCACTGGGCATATCGAATTCCATGGGGCAGTAAGACCTTACGGGAAATTGAATATATTTCAGATGCAAAACATTGAGTTGAACCTCTGAACTCACTGCCACAAATCTTCACAGACTTTATATTTGGGAGGGATTATAAGTTGTAGGCCTATAAAGAAATATATAATTTTAGTTCACAAAATGAAAAAGCAGTTTCAATACAGCTTGATAATAGCTTGGACAAATATTATTATTAGCCTAATATATATTTTAATCTAATAATATATTTTTGAACTTTGAATTAAGGTATATATTTATAAAAGTATTAAAATAAACAGAAACTATTTAATTTAAACTATTAAATTCGTTTCTTAATCACAAAATAGTATAGCTTTACGTCAAAAACACAATCATCGAGTAAATTGAAGCATAAAAAGCTTCTCACATCAATTAGTTCGACCTTCCTACAGTTAGTCATTTTGATAATGTAAAGCAAGAAAGCTGCAATCTTGCGCTAAAAACTTCTCCATTCTCGTTCGAAATGCAAAATCTTTTTTGATAAATTTTAAGTCGAAGTCTTCAGTAATTTAAGTGTCAAATATTCGATCTGTAGATCCAAGACTTTCGAAGTCTTCTTGTTTTGTCACGCCCCTAACAATAAAAGAACTAATAATATATTTATAAGAATTTTTATATAACTGAAATTATAATATATATATATATATATATATATATATATATATATATATATATATATAATACATAGTTTCGACCTAAAACTAGTAAATACTCCAAATATCAAGCCTGTAGCACTTAATCTAATTTTTCTGAGCATACGCATTGGTTTGAGTTCAAGCGGCCAGACGAACAGTTAAACAGTTCGCAAAACCAATATACTCTTTCATCTCGTAAATGAGCATAAAATGTGATCTACAAAAAGGCATTTCAAATATAATTTAGTTCTGTCTGGTCTCAATGCACGAAAGTAAGAAAATGTTGTTTGATTTTATAGTCTGGTCAGTTGTATTTTCCACGATCTTTGCCGAAAGAGCTAAGACACATGTGAGTAACAATAGAAATCTCAGAACTCTGATCTGTTCTAATCGATTTCCCATAGGACACGGCCGTGGACCTAGCAAAGTTCAAGAAAAAAGAAGAATCATTTCTGTATCATGACCAGAACTTGAACTCTCAGCGTATCAAAATCAGAGAGCTTCAGGCTAAGCTAACCAAAACTCAAAAACAAATCAACTTAATGCATTTTCTGTTGGCAAAAAAGAAAGCCAATGAAAAGAAAAAGGTCCAAGGCAACCAGGAAAGAATTTAATAAATTACAGAGGTTCGGACATCAAAACACAATTTAGGCTAATACTGATTTTTGAAATTATCATTGAAAACTTAAATATAAATTTAGAAAAAATAGTAGAATCTCAAACTTAAAAGTTTCAGATCATATGAATTTTATGCATTTCAAAGGCTTAAAGTAAGTTAGTTCCACTTTGCTTCACATTCAGATCTCTTTGGCACCATAACCACTTGCTTCTCTTTGAAATTTGCAAGGGTAGTTGAAATAATTTTAGGGGCTTATCTAATTGTATTTTGCTTTATGAGAGGACGGTTTAATGATGCAAAGATCGTCCCAGGCTTGTGGAACTTCTATGCTGGCTCTCTTAATGCGAACTAGAGCACCTTGTAAGATGATTTTGATGCAAAACTCGATCGATTATATCCCCAATCTACTGATATATCTGATGTTATACAGATCAGTGGAAATGATGAAGATGATAATAAATTGGTAGGTAATTGAAAGAAGCTACCAAGATAACCAAACTGTATAGAATGAACTTACCTTTTTTAATATTACCAAACAGAAAAATAATTAAAAAATAAAAAAGTAATTTATACACATAAAAATCATACTTGAAACTAGAAACCTAAAATCGTTTCGTAACAACGTTTAAGTTTATATTTGTATGCATCAAGTAAAAATTTAAAACGAGAAAAGTTCAGCCGAAACAGAAGAAGGCTTTTCAAATTAATTAGTTCGACTTTGTTGCAATTAGCCACGTTCCAAATGCTTCATTATGAGAAATTAGTTTTCATCACAATTTAGTAATATTTGAAATTTTGAATACGTTGAATAAGTCTTTAGGCACGAAACTTAGAAAATGTTGATTAATTTCATATTCTGTTTAGCTGTGTTTGCCATGATCCTTTTGGAAAGAACTAATGCATACGTGAGTAGTAATATAAATATTTGCATAACTAATAAATAAAAGGAATCCAATCCAATGCCTAGGAAAAAAGTAAGGCAAACAGCATAGAGAAACAAATGCTGCATTATAAAAAAAGTTTGCTCCAAACAAAGTTGTTGCAGTTGAAAAAGCAAAAGGAACGGCTCCAATCTCAGTTAAAGGAAACCCATAAACTTAAGGAACCGCTTAAATTACAGCAAAGATATGCAGAATTAATAAAAAATTCGACTAAGCTAAAAATTTAAAGTTAAGCCAGATTTATTTAAGTTGAGGGCAGACACAAATTTTTGATGCAACATCGAACATTCTGATATTTATTGTGTTATTTGATTTACCTCGAACCTAATATAAAAATCATTAAATTGTGCTACTCGAAATAGTTAATGTAATTGATAAAATATTTTGGGCGAATGCAATAAGATAAAATGTATATCAGTATGAATATGTAATCTGTGTATTCACATAATTGACATCGCGTATCTACGTGTATCTAACTTTCATACTCTTTCAGTTATGTTCAAGTAACCAAGTTTAATTATTGACAAGAAATTCGAACAAAATATAAATTATACATATCAAGAGAAATATAATTTTCAAAATTCATGCAATGGGACGGAAGGAAGGATAGACAGACATATCAAGCTAAGCAGAGATCTTTTCAAATATATAAGAATTAAGAATCGGATCGAAAGTAGGATAGACAGACATATCAAGCTAAGCAGAGATCTTTTCAAATATATAAGAATAAGAATTACAGGTAATAAGTGACTTACCTAGTTCTTACCTAATTTATGCGATCGGATAGAAAGTAGGATAGACAGACATGCTAGATCAGACATAGACAGTCATAGAGCCTGCACTCACTGACTGATTAAAAAATATTTATACATATATTATATTTGATGAGGTCGGCCATGACGTCCTCAGCAAGTGAACATCAAGCAGAGTTGTTTTCAAATGCCTAAAAATCAGCAACTTATCAAAAACCGCAACAAATTCCTATAATTGAAATTCCCTGGGAAGCTGTGGGCTTGACATCAATCATTTTTCTGTCTCGCGTAATATTTTAACTACTCTGAATGCTGGTCTATCAGCGACGCGTCTTTAAGGCTATAGAAAATCAGCTGCACCTGCTCATTCCTCTTTTTGATTTTCCGCATAATTATGCTGTTTACCTTAAATCATTCAATTGTGAGCGTGGCGGGCTATAAACCTCACTTAACCTCCACCTCTTGCCCCCGCCGCTGCCAATGAGATCTATAGAGAACACCTCGGCTTGCTGCCATACCCTTCGCCCGCGCTCGGAATCAGGAACTTCGCATCCATTTGCGTATTACGCTTCATTATGCAGATTTCTTGCCGCTCAACATTTTCGCTCGCGCATTTTGCTGTTGTTGTTGTTTTTTCTTTTCTTATTTGTTATTGTTGCATGGCTTGCGGCTTGAAAAAATATTTTTATTTAATTTATTTATGAATGAAATTTACTGACGAGAGCCGGGTAAGGAAGGGGCAGGGTATGCATGCTACGACGCTTGGTAGGCTGGCAATAAAAGCAATTGCCACACACACACACCCATGCACACCCAGTGGTTTGCCCGCCCTTGGGTGCCTACCGCATTGTCACATAGATAAGCCGCGTCTGGCTTAACTCATAAAAAAGTGCCAGCAAAGGATAATAAAACAGCAACAGGAAAAGGCAAACAGGAGTTTGAGCAAAGGCAAAAATCTGAAAGCGTGCGGATTTAAATTTTCAAACAAAAATAAATACGGCGACGGGCATAAGCGACTCAAGAGTTGCCCTGTGGGCATGGAATATATCAGCCAATAAATCATAGCGTTCACAATATCCTTTTTGCGATTATTTATGGAGAAAAGTCTTAAGGTTAAATTACCTAGGATTACGAATTTAATGTCGAAATCTGCTAAATATTGAAATAAAAATATATAAAACCTTGAACCTAATGAAGATCTGATTAATCTAAGTCCGTTCTAACAGCTTCATAGTTCCATATATATTGCATAAATGGGAAGATTCAATTATGTTAAGAATTTATTTGCTCTCTAACATATTGATATTATAAGAATTTACAATGAGATTCTTCAAAATTAATCTACTTTAATCGTAAGAGATGTGCATACCCAATATCATTACTCAGACTGATAGATTCTTATTTCAACAGTCTTATATTAAGTCTTCTTACATGGTACAGGGTATACATGCGCTGACCAAGTCTGGCAGTAAGTTTCGAGGCTGTGGTGGGAAATAAGTCGAGTATGAAACGATTCACACATGACTCCACAGAAATATACTCGTATTTCAAATGGTTTTCGTTCGGCTTTATTTTTTCTTGTTTCTGTTACCAATATATAATGACAATAATCCAAAATTCTCAGGCTACCCATTTGGCTTTTGTAATTTGCCGCAAACGCACAAGAATCCGAGAGTCCGGAGTGAGCGAGAAATGAATTTAAAAACAATTTGCGGTCGGGCAAACAAAGCACAAAGCACAGCCATGAGGTAAACCGCAAAGACAACAATTAAGCGTTACAAATGATTATGAATAACCATTTCTTTTTTTTTTTTTGTATTTTTACCTCTCTAAGTTTCATGTGTAGTTCTTGTTCTGGCACCTCTTTGAGAGGCTTTGCCCTGAGAAAAACGGAACAGAATCCGACTCGTAATGGAATTTGTGCCGCTGGGCTATTTAACTCGTCGTACTTCCCTTTGTGGGCACCTAATGTGTATGCGTGTGTTGATCAGTCGAGCAGCTTAGAGCAGACTCATTTGTTAAAAGTTTTATGAATGAACACGTTTTGCTTTGCTTTACATAAAGTACACACGCTCACATGTGTTCTTCTCGGGCGTAGATATTTCGAGGTTTTACTTCATAAGTTAAGTGTATTTAAAGCTATTATTTATTTCCAAACCCATTATACATATGCTATAATATTATAAATAACTCAAAAGTCGATAAAAATAAAATAGTGTTAAATAAATTATCAAATATAAATAAATTCGATATGAGCAATGTCTGTGTTCACGCATATAAAGCTTAAGCGATCGTGTGGGCAAGTGCCCGGCTAGCTCAGTCGGTAGAGCATGAGACTCTTAATCTCAGGGTCGTGGGTTCGAGCCCCACGTTGGGCGAAATAAAATTTTTTAATTTATTTCTATTCGTAATTTATTATATGCCTAATCAGTAAATAAAAGTTTTCACAATAGCTAAAGCGAATTTGGTATAGATTATAATTAAAATTTGCATGACATACTGTGAAATTTTACTTTACATTTTTGGAAGTTTTACTAGAATATTATTCCTATTATTTAATAAAATGTATGTAATAAAAAAAACAATTTATGCCGATCCTGCCAGGAGTCGAACCTGGAATCTTCTGATCCGTAGTCAGACGCGTTATCCATTGCGCCACAGGACCGATACAATGTTGGTGGTTATAAATAAAATACAATATCTAGAAAAATTTTTTACTTTGTTTTTAGAACATTTTTTTTTTATAAATTAACTTTTACCTATGTATTTTATGTTGCTCTATTATTATGTTTGTAATTTGTAGTTCATAGAGCCAAGCGAAAGTCGTGAAAGTATTGAAGCGACCTTCACTAATGTATTCACATTCTGTGATAATTCTGTAATACACAGATAACCTCTCACACTCACACGCTGTAGACAAATATTTCCACACATATTTCTGTAAAAATACGCCGCCTGTAATAAAATATACGTGCGTATATAAATACACGTACATAACGGGACCAGTGTATAGTATTTTGGCCCTATGCCCAGCCGCAGGACAATTTGTATAGCAACAAATACGAAACAAAGCAAAGCGTAAAAAAAGAATGTACGCAAAAGCTTGTGCTGGATAAACAACAAATAGAGCAACATTGCCCCTGCCACGCCCCTAGCCAACTGGCCGCCCTGCCCACACAGAGCATTTCGTCTCGCTTTGTTGCTGGCTGTGAAATATTTTTCACATGCAGTAAAAATTAGAGACGTCGGGGATAAACAAATACATTTATTACATGCAAATACAACAACAAATAAACGCTGCCAGCGCTGGCGTCGCAGTGGCTTTTGTTGCGCGTCAGTCTCGCCGCCGCCGCCGCCGCCCTCCGGCTGGGGGCGGGCGCACACACGTGACTTTAAAGCTCATGGGATTACATTCAACGGGGATTTTGGTATGCAAAAAAGCTTAGGAAATTAATGCGCCGAAGGAAATGCATTTAAATAATGTGGCTGGCTGAATGCTTTAGCTTGAGCAGGGGCAGGGGCAGGGGCAGGGAGGAGGAGCGGAGGAGGTGTCCGCTGTGACAGCCGCCCGCCCGCATTAATTTATAATTTTACCAAACAAATTTAATGGCGGCTACGCAAATGAATACAAATTGCATTTGGAAGTTTTTCGAGTTGTACAAATTTCGTAATTAACAGCGAAAAAGTATTTTACAGGCATAATTCTTAAGACTGGGGCAAAAAGTATTTCGAAATTTAATTAAGTTGCATTGGCCACGCAGATTTGTCCCAGCTTCCAGCCAGCGGGTGGTGTGTGTGAGGGAGGGAGTGGGAGCGAGTGGAATGCTGAGAGTTGAGAAGAAATCGCGCAACCCTTTCTTGGGCAAAAGTTTTTTTTTTAATGCCTTGGCCAGACGGCAGCAACACATAAATTTTCATTGTCCGGACAAATAAACATTATGCTGCACTTTTTTACGTTCACTTACACTGAGAACACTAAGCAGCCCGCTTCGGTCCTTGTGAAAATATCAACTCACGTTTAATACTAGTCCGAAACAAAAATACTGGACTTTGAATAAAATGCTGGCAAAAAATACCAACAACTATGAGTCAACTGCACGGCACGAGGACCAGTTCACTTTGTTTGAATTTGTTGTTGCTGAGTGTAACAATTTTTATCCCGCTCGTTCGCATTTGGCGCACCTTCTGCTGACGTATGACATTGCAGCATCAATTGTTGTGGCATATACACACGTAATAAAATCGTCATAACGAGTCAGCGCGTTGCAGCGAGCGTACGACTCAGCTGTGATTGGAAGGGCGAGGTCGCTCTTCTTCTTGGTCATTAACGGCGTTAAGCCCCGGTTCTGTTCCCGGAAGGAAATCGTGGCTGAGTGACGTGTGTGTTTGCACAACCAACGCGCGCACACACATACACACCCATACACACACATACACCCACATACACAGAGCATTCATTCGCACCCAACCCACCTTCCATTCTGTCCATTCATTCCATTCGGGCCATCCTCGCAGGCATTGTCATTAGCGTAGCTCGTGCGCCGTTATCCCTTTTTAATAAGGTTTACTCAGCATTTTTTACATCTTTTTTATTTATTTTTTGCTGCAGTTATGTATTGTATGTTTATTATGCGAGATTTGGTTTTTGTTGTGTGCGAGCAAACAACGGAATGAAAAATACTGAATTGAGCTTTGATTTCACTTAAGCGCAGCTCACAATGTGAGCAACGTATGGAAGTTGAAAGGGCACATTAAACAAGCTTAAATTATGCAATGCATTAAATTTGTCCAGAAATCCAATTGACAAACAATTGGTATCTCAGTTGTAATTTTATTTTGTGTTAAATCACAATTCGCATTTAATGATGATCGATAGCAGTCACTGTTTGTTGTAATGTGAAGCTGGCACGCTTTTATGTATTGGCATAATTATCGCTTTCTGCAGTTGGTCACACTGATTTAATTATTCGATTGCAGTCAGTGTGGCTTAACTATTGCAGCGAGTGCGTTTCATTCTCCAATTAGTAGAACAAAACTTAAAATTACAGTGTATGGCAAGTGACAATTGGTGTAAATTACATTCGCATCAATTGCTTAAAAGTGGTATTAGTGTAATTTATTAAAATTGTGCAGTGAGAGTGTATTGCAAACTATGATTTTCTTTTGAACGATTAAGAAGGATAGAATTCGCATATGTATAGACATACATACATATGTATATATTTAATAAATAATATATAAAATCGAAATACTTCTCATTTATGTTTGTATGTATGTACATACATACATACGGTTCTAAGGCGACGCGCTGGAATGCAAGCTGAATCCAACAACAGTTAATTGTATTTTACACACTCACGTACATGTATTTACATACAACGGATTTTCTTGCTTCCTTTTGTGCTAATTTCTTGGTCTCTCTCCAGAAGTTGCCAAACTGTCTGCTTTGACTTTGCGTCGTTTGCGCGCCTTTATATTCCTTTGCTCAATTCTTTTCTTTTCTGTTTTTGTTCTCTTCTATGTAGATGTGAGTAAAATGCTGTCGTACGTTATCAATTGTGACGTCATTTCATTTCAAGCAAATGTAACAAAATAACAAATAATTATAAATAAACAAAAATAAAGATTTAGTCTGTATTTTGTATATTTTTTGTGTTTTATATTTAGTGAATATATATAATTTTATGATAAATAAAATTCCATACACATTTAAAATTAAAGTGACATTTAAATGAAACACTCAAAAGTAAACCTAAATGATATATCGATACATATATTTTTTTTGTGTTAATAAATTAATTAATTTTTGTGGTGTTTCATAACACTTGCAATGAAACAAAAGCATGGTATTTTTTTATTGTATATTACAAAATTTAAATATTAAGTATTTTCAAGTGCAACAAGTGCTACGGATATGAAATAGGAATATGGATTTTTTACGCGCTTTCCAGAAATGGGAAATTTGTCACCAAAAAAGTGAAACATAAAAGATGGGTAAGTTTTAAGTGTCTAAAGTAAATTCATTTTATTCGTAAGTTAAAGATAAATAATTTAATATGTTTCCTGTTACTGACGAAATTTAAGCATAGGTGCAGAATAATTTTATGCCACTTAAATTTAAATATGCTGAAAATTGAAACTCAATTTGTATCTTTTAACATCATTAGCCCAAACAAGATGTGTGTGTGCGCATTAGCTTCAAGTCGTAAAGTCACCTTTACTCCCACACTCCGCTCGTTCGACTGCACAGTGCTCTGATCAAGTAATCTGCCTACGTGCCTTGCACACCAGACCGCATTGCATTATCTCGCATTATCTATCGCGTAAATCTTGCCTGAGAAAATGAGAGAAGCAAAAAATAAAAGGAGAAACTGCTGTGCGTGCACTCGAAATTAAATTGTTATCAAATCGATCAAAGCCGCAGCATCATTATCTGCGCATTAGTCGTGGCTGGCCAATGCATATATATAGTATACAGGATAAAAAAGAAGAGCAACTATAATCTGTTGTAAAAAGAGGTTGACTATATTGTGAGCGAAACGAGCTCTTGATAAGCCAGTTTTATTCTCCCTTTTGTTTTTGCATTAGTCTCGCAAGTGCAACACTGGGCGCAATGGTGGGCGTGGCCGCAGAGTGTCCAGTGCTGCTTTTAGTTCTCTGGTCGGGTGTGGAGTGTGCAACTATTCGTGGCGCCTCCACACTCTGCAGCTGGGCAATAACTTCTAATTAATACACGAAAAGCATAACGAAAGCTAATTATGAAACTAATGAGCTTGTTGGCAATGCAAGAGCTTCACGAAGCGGGCAACAAGCAGCTAAAGCAATGGCAACAACAACAATTAGTAACGTGCAAGAGTGGTTTGAGTGGAGCATGCTCGACTATGACATACCTCCGAGTTGAAGTCGCCGAGCCAGCAAAGCCTAACGATCTTCAAAAGAGAATTTGTATTTGAATGAATTGATGATCAGCCGATCAGAGTGAATATGTCTTATTAACTGCTTTACATATGCTTCGCTCCCCCAGCCTTACCGTTTTCCTCATTGGTTAGAGGGTATAACAACCTTAAGTGTTAACGACGCTGTGCTTAACAAGACGAGCGCCGCCGTTCGCAGCCGCCGCTCCAGGTGCGAAATACCATGAAAGAGTAAAACGCGAATGGTCGCAGCCTACCTTGGGACACAATGCACGCACACATACGCAGCTGTATACGGGTAACACACAAACACGCACACACACATGTATGTATATGCTTATGTATGTACATATTTCATTTCAATTTCCTTTTCGGTTGCGCGTCTTTTTAGCATACTTGATTATGGGCTTTGGTCAGCAAGAGCAGCAGCAGCACCTGAAGGGGAGTGGCTGCGGCTGGGGCTGGGGCTGGGGCTGGGGCTAAGGCTGTGACTGGGGATGGGGAAGGGGCAGAGGCAGGTATCGTAAAGAAAGGGGCTGGGCGCTGGACGTCGCCGGCCATCAGTCACTTATGCGCACGGCACGTCACTCAAAGCGGACACACACTCACACACACACACACACAGATGGAGGCATACCTACACACTCACATAGGCAGACACTATACACACCCAGCTAAATAACAGAGCGGGGCACAACGCAGGCAACTTAGTTGCAACCTCTCTGCGAGCAAACTGAAGTGAACTAAAACCTATTCGTCCGCTGTTGCCGCTACTGTCATTATCTTGTTAACTTGTTGTTACGTCAGCCGTTCAGTGAGTTTGCTCTTGAGCTTGAGTGTACATACATACTCATATATCGGGTTGCTATATACTCTGATGATCATTTGATTGCTGAGTAAAGACAGCCACAGGCACTTTACGAAGTCTCACATTCAAAGCCACCACAAATTCTTGTATTGATTTTTAATTTGTGATATAATTTAAATGGGTTTTTGAATATGTTGAGTAATACAAATATATTTATATGTAATATATGTTTAAATTAAATATATTAGAATGAAAAGCAGATAATATTAAGATCTGCTTAACATGTTTCGTTTTTAATAATAATTAATTATTTTATAGGCTCGAATAACCCTAATGAATTTGCAGTCCTAAACTATTTTAAAGTAATTTCAATATTTTTCATAAGCTTCTAATATTTTCTTAAAATTAATAAATTATAAACATTATAAGCTGGAATTTTTATTATGAATTTTTGAAATTAAAATCATTTTAAAGTAATTAATAAATGATATATTTAAATTTACATATTTATATAAATTGACATTATAAAAGCTTTTGAGTAATAAATAAATAATATTGTTTTTATTTAATTTTTATATTTTTCTCCAATATTTCTAAAATTAAACTAAATATTTTTTCTAAAAGCGCAAAGTATTCGAAGTGCATGGAAATTGAATTAAGAAAAACCTAATATATATTTCATTGTGCTTGAGCTCTGTTTCTATTTAGATGACTCGCATTGTTTGTGTTTTCGCTGCTCGTATGATTGGGCCTCCACATTAGTGGCCATTTACAGCGTGTGTGCATCTTGCTTTAATTCGTCTGGCCGGTCTCAGGGCCTTGCCTGCTACACTTCATATATATTCCCCGCTTCATGCCTTATGCCCGACGTCCGATGCCCATGCCCATGCCCATGCCCATGCCTCATGTGGCATGTGTAATAATAATATACGTACAGGTGTCCCAGGTCTCTTTTCGGCCGTGGGGCAGCGTCAGCTTCGTACTTCATCAATAAGCGGCTGTGGCGATGCGGCGATGGGGCGATGCGGCGCTGAGGCGATGGCGCTGCATGTAGCACATGTATCAACGATTACGCGTAATAATCATCATAATCAAAAGTCGCAACACGAAATGAGTTTTGACTTGTTGTGGCTCGGTTGCTCGTGTTGCTGCTGCCGCAAGGATAACCAGTTAGGGATTGTTATGGTCCAGCAGCGTGTTGTGTGCGCGCGCGCTCCATATAGAATTGATTAATATAGGAAATGCTCCGCTCGGCGTTGGTGGTTTTAGCCATCTCATTACAACGGATGCGGCCCACTGAATTTTGTGGTATTAGGCTCGCAAGCACGGGCGGGGCCAAATTAAACTTGGACTGCGGCTCCATAAAAAAACTTTGTTAATCATAAGTACGAAGGAAGTGTTTTGCTCGTCGCTAGGTTAGGGTTCAATTTCGGCCAGATGCAGGCTGCGTGTTGTCGCCTGATTGGGCGCAACCGAAGATTCATTGAGGTAACACATTTTTAACAAGGCCTACATAATCGATAAGATTTTAGGCACGTTTATTATACCCTGAATCCATTGAAAATGGAAATTTCAGGGTATAATGTTTTTGTGCAAATGTATGTAACAGGCAGAAGGAGGCGTGCCACACCCCATAAAGTATATATATTCTTGATCAGCTCGACGAGCTGAGTTGAACTAGCCCTGTCCGTCTGTCCGTCCGTCCGTCCGTCCGTCCGTCCGTCCGTGTAAACACCTGGATTTCTGCAACCACAAAAGCTAGAGACTTCAAATAAAAAGCAAAATGCTCGATAATACCATACGCTGTACGAGTTTATTTTTTTTTTTCGATAACTCATCCCATTTCTTTTTTATCGATAACTATCGAAAATATCGCTTTGTTTTTGAGGTCTGGCGTGCACACCGTTAAAGATAGAATCGTGCACTAAGTTGTGGTTGATAGCTATATTGAATCCGCACATTTTGTCATTTTTGGATTTTTGATGCCACGCCCCTTTCGCCCACAATTCAACAAAATCGATAACTCACGTATATCAAATACTAGAGACTTGAAATTTGGCAAATAGGTACATTTGGATGCAATAATCATGCCCCGAAAATTTCATTAAGAACATAGATCGAGAAAAAAAGTTATTAAACAATAAAGTTTCCATAGCACAGCCTCTGCTGCAGCCGCAAAACTGCGCAGTGAGCATATTACGTGCATGCATATGTTTGTGTGTGTGTGTGTGTGTGCTTGTGTTGGTTACTATTAATGAATAAATGAAACTTTTTATGATTGGTATTACAGCTCAATGGATTCAGGGTATCTCTTAGTCGAGCAGTCTCGACTAGAGTTTAGTTACTTGTTAAAATTAAAGTATTTTCGCTCAGATATACTCGCTGTAATTGTGTTGCTCTTAGAGTGTTGGACGCACCAATCAGCGCATCACACAAGTCCTCCGCCTATCTTAGCTTATTTGGGTAGAGCACGTAAGGGATATCTGTACTCTAAATAGATTTCGCTAATTTTCTCCGTTTTGTTCTACAGATTTTAAATGCATTTTCTCACAATTTTCTTGCGGCCCAGCGGCTCAGTCATGCGGAGATTGCGTTGAGAAGCTCAATAGGTTTTAATGCAGATGTTTGTGCAACGATAGCTCTGTAAACTAGCTGAGACCCTAAAATTAGAGAAACAGAGATACACATATAAAAATGTTTGTAATATATTATATAACAAGTAACTAAACTCTAGTCGAGACTGCTCGACTAAGAGATACCCTGAATCCATTGAGCTGTAATACCAATCATTAAGAGCTTAATTTATTCATTAATAGAAACCAACACAAGCACACACACACACACAAACATATGCATTCACGTAATATGCTCACTGCACAGTTTTGCGGCTGCAGAAGAGGCTGTGCTATGGAAACTTTATTGTTTAATAACTTTTTTTCTCGATCTATGTTCTTAATGAAATTTTCGGGGCATGATTATGACATCCAAATGTACCTATTTGCCAAATTTCAAGTCTCTAGTATTTCATATACGTGAGTTATCGTTTTTGTTGAATTGTGGGCGAAAGGGGCGTGGCATCAAAAATCCAAAAATGAAAAAATGTGCGGATTCACTGTAGCTATCAAACACAACTTAGTGCACGATTCTATCTTTAACGGTGTGCACGCCAGACCTCAAAAACAAAGCGATATTTTCGATAGTTATCGATAAAAAAGAAATGGGATGAGTTATCGAAAAAAAAAAATAAACTCGTACAGCGTATGGTATTATCGAGCATTTTGCTTTTTATTTGAAGTCTCTAGCTTTTGTGGTTGCAGAAATCCAGGTGTTTACACGGACGGACGGACGGACGGACGGACGGACGGACGGACGGACGGACGGACGGACGGACAGACGGACGGACAGACGGACAGGGCTAGTTCAACTCAGCTCGTCGAGCTGATCAAGAATAAATATACTTTATGGGGTGTGGCACGCCTCCTTCTGCCTGTTACATACATTTGCACAAAAACATTATACCCTGAAATTTCCATTTTCAATGGATTCAGGGTATAAAAATAAAGCGGTTCATTGAAATAATTTTAATTGTTTGAAAATAGCTCAACCTAGAAAACTGCCTTAATAAAACGAATTGGGAAGATTGTAAATTGACATTAAAAGTATTTATACTTTTATTTCATTTTTTTTATACTGTGGCTAAGTCTATAAGTATTGTTAACTTATGATATGATATTGTTAACTTATTGTTCCTTGTCCATATTCGGAACAGCTTAAAAATGTTTTATTAACTAAATATTTCAAGAAAAACCTGTAAGAATATCGTGTTTCAGCGTTCACATAAAAGCTTGCTATGTCTTATATTTTTATGTTTCGACAAATATTTTAACGATCTCTTCGAAATAGGCTCTAATAAAGTAAATCTGTAATTCGTATTCTTTGGGCACTGTGAATTTTACAACTATTGCGTAACCAAAGCGCCAAAAACCTCATTTGCCAGGCAACTTCTAGTTATGGCTATATATCCTGTTCCTTAGCTTACCTAACTGCTGGCACATTCACACGCATCATCGCACTTGTCATAAATCTCTTGCTTTTATTGTAACGCATAGTTTCTACTCCGTTTGATGTCTAGTTGGTCGCTCCGAGCCGCTTTTATGGGACACTTCATAAAGCTTGCCCAGTCATAATCTGTTCTTGACTCATAACCCTCTCTCTATCTATCTCTCTCTCTCAGTGATTTGCGATGTATATCGCATGCATATTATGGCCAGGTACAGAGTCCGAGCTCTATAAACACGAAAAAATAATAATTAACTGACCATCAAATCAACAGCACGTACAGCCTACGTGATCATCATTTTACGGGAGAGCAACCAATGTACTGCCCGCCTCTGCTTCTTCTCCTTCTTCTTCTTCTATAACCGCTTGATTACTCATTTGCTATATATGTGTGTGTGTGTGTGTGTGTGTTGGGTCTACGTGCGAAAATGAAAACTACGAAAACTTGGGCAGGTCAAAAACTACAATCAAAGTCAATTGGGTGGGGTTTTTGGGCGGCTATAATGAGAGATAACTGTGAATGCAAGCGTTTAAGTGGCAGCTACCGCACTTACCGCATAATTAATATGGCGAAATGCAAGCCGCCCAGTTAGACGGACAGGACAAACAGAACAACAGCCAACAGGATCGAGTGGATGGGCAGAACAATGCTGTCAATGCTGTTACACGCACACGACATTTGCATTTGATTTACGCACTGGACAATCCCTCAGAGCGCACAAATGTTTTTAATTAGAGATGCGTGCGTGAGTGGTCAGCTGACAATGCTGTGACTTAAGCTGTAGTGAGGAGAGAGATAGAGACTGTTTTGCATAGAAATTATTTCAGAAATACCCCAGAGTATTCGGGAAGAGCTTTCTATTGACTTGCTGAAACTTAAATATTTATATAAAATTTAAATATATATATGATATGATGTGATTGATATCGTCGTACAAGCTTAATTTAAACTGTAATTGTAATTGAAAAAAGTAAATTGAGATTAGATTATGATAAGTCGTCTTTACCTATACATTTTACTTTGATAATAGCTGACTGCCTCTTAAAAATACCTGCCATTATATCTCAACACTAAGCCTTCGTGTCAACTTTTAAACGTTCATGTCACGCGCTCATCACTAATCACAGCTCAGACTCTGGGGCACGAGGGCCGTCGGCTCGCCCTTAAGGCAAAGTCAAGCCATAAAACTTTGGCTTAAGTGCAAATGCGCTCAAATCTGCACTTAGACAAGTGACTGTGTCTGGTATTCTATGCATGTGCATGTGCATGTGTATGTGTACGTGTGTGTGTAAGAGTGTGTGTGTATTACTATAATTAAATTGAAAATTACTGCCAAGCAATTGCAATTGTCCACACGACTGGGCAGTGCGACCCGGTCCACAATATTAATAATAGCTATGTATGTGTCTGTCTCGCTTTGACTGTGTGTGTGTATGGGCTCTAATCATTGCCTGTCTGTGCATCTGTCTATGTATTTCGGGGGGTTTGGGTCACAGTTATAAATTATGCATAGATGCATAATTTACAGCTCGTAAGGTCAGACAGTTGCATTTGCCAACAGTCCCTGAGTCCAGCCCCTCCTCGGAGTCCAGCTGGACTGCTGCACAACTACTGCCATTAGTTGTTCATACACCCTTGCAATTGCGGTAATAAACCTAATGTTCGTATGTTACGTAACGCCCACTCTTGTCCAGTAGTATCTGGTAATCCTAAGAGCAGACTGGGCAGCCCAGAGAGTGGGAGAGAACTGAAATATTCCTGAATCGGAATTATAAAATTATTTGAATTTAAAAGAATGCCAATTCAGTTGAATTAGGATATATCAGATTTCGCACTCTTCAAAGTAAGATCTCGCGTGGTTCAACAACAGAATTGAAATACATACAGACACACAATTACAGTGAACTGGTAAACCCTTAACATTTCCCTACCGACTTTCAAAGCTCGCAATCAAGTTTTCTGTTTTGATTTTTAAACACATTTGTCTGACTTTTCGCCACGAACACGGATCCACTTAAAATGGTCGAAGCACTTCGATAGTAGTTCATTGTACGATGCACAGCTCACTGACTAGGTATGCATATGTATTTGTGTGAGGAAAACACACACACACACACACGAGGAATAGAGCTCAGACACCTCTTAACCACTTGAGAACTCGTTTTTTTTGCATTGGTTTTTAACCGCATCATTTTGATGTATTTTGTGGCTGAGGTTGTTTAGCGCTCGTTGTTATTTTTACTGTATCATCATCACGAGTTGCACGCACGAGCTGCGTCTGCTAACTTTGCATATATGTGTGTATATGTTTGTGTGTCTATAGGAACGGCAGGTTGAGATGCCCAAAGTGCCGACAACAACCAGCGACGACGTTTACAAATTATCGCGCATGTGTGTGTGTGTGTGTGTGAGTGTGTGTGTTTGTCTTGATTTCTTTGTCTTATTGCATTTTATTCAAATTTCCTACCGTGCGGTTTTTACGTTTATATCTTCGGCATCGATTTGCAATTCGCAATCGTAATCAGCTCCAAGGCAGCAGCTACAGAGGAGTATTTATATATATATACATATTGGAATATATCTTTATATATATATATATATATATATATATATATATATATATATATATACTGGCAGACAAAGAGGTGGTTCCCAGCACAAACAAATGCTTATTGTTCGCATGAGTGTGTATGTGTGTGTGTGTGCAGTTTGTTGTGCCAGTTTTCTACAGCTGATGGTGAATATTTATGTTGTGTTTGGTTTTTAAAAGAAAAAAGGTTGAAGAAGACGGAGTACAACTGAATACAATCAAGAGTGCTGCATGATGTGCAAGCTTGAGCTATAAATTAATACAAGATTTAAAGAAAGATGTTGATGTTGGCTCTGAAAAGGATTTTTATAAAATATTCAGTATGTTAACAACGTTTAAAGAGTTTAATTTACAGTTGAGGGTTTTTTGAAGCAAAGGTGCAAAAATTTAAATGAATAAATATTTAAATGGAGACTTAATGAAAATAAAGAGATTTTCTTTTATTGTGTATTTAATTGAGCTTAAGATTATCACTGAATATTAAAAATACAACAATTATTTTTCTAGTAAATATTTTTAAATAATAATAATATTTTGGATAATAATTAATAATAATAATAATAACAATAATAATAATAATAATAATAATTTATTTTTTTATATTTTTGCATTTCTTTTCTAAAAATTAAAAAAATATAAACAAATATATAAAGCGGTTTTTGTCAATCTATCTATCTATATATATATAATAATAGAGAGTTCTATCTATATATATATATGTATATAAATATTTCTAAAACAACAAATAATAGAGAGTTCTCAGAGACTACTCTGTGGGTCAAGTGTTCACTTGATTTATGAATAAAATAGAAACAATTCCAATGATAACTATATTCAAGAGCTCTCTCGAGCTTATCACTCGCTCTCTCTTTCTCTCTGGTGCTCGCTCAACACTCACACAGCCACACAATTGGCAACCGCACATAGTTACAGTTATTTTTGTGGTCAACAGTCAGCAACAAGAATAACAATAAGACGTAAATATTTATACAACTTTTTGTAATGGCTAGCAACGATATTTGCATTGGCATTCCACTTGAACCTTTTGACCACCCATGAAAGAGAAGAGGAAGAAAAAAAATACCTTAACATTTTATAACTTCGAAGCCGCAGTATTTAAACTCTGTCGGTTGGCGCTTCCTCTTTTACCTCTGGGTCACGTGTTCTGCTGTTCTCTCTCTAATGTAATTTTTGGGGGTAAGGTAGAAAAAACGAGATGAAGAAGCAAATACCTTTTGTCTTTTAGTTTATGGCCCGTAAGGGTCGACAGCTGTGTTTGTAACCAATTTGCTACCGTAAAAAAAGAAAACATTCACACACACACACACGGCCACACACACACACACACACACACACTGAGAGAGATCAAACCCCATATATTTTAGAGCACATGTAAGTGCGCTGGCAGCTTGGTTTTTGGCATATTTTAAAAGTTTTTCATTTGCATTTAAGGAACATGTGTGTGCGTTCGTAAGGGTTAAGATGACACGCAAAGGAGTTTCATAACAATTTTCACCTGTTCATAAAAGTAAAAAGTGGCAATTAGCTTGGCTAAACATTGAGCTGCAGCAGGCCTTCAGGCAACTAGAATGCATTGATTTGCTTCGTCCTTAATTTGATGACTATCTAAAGAGACGCTGGAAGAGAGAGAGGGAGAGTGAGAGCAGCATCTGCCTGCTGCTGCTGTTGGTGACACACGCACAAATTGGGGGGAGGATTGCTTATCAAAGTTGCACAATCAAAAAAAAAAAAAAAAAAAAAAACAAAGAAAGCGGGAGAAGAAAAGGCAGCGCATTACGCACCAGCATAAAATGGGACAAGAGTTTAGGGTAATGGGTATTACGATATACTGGGTATTGAATACTTGAGTAACGATTTATTGGGCTTCGAGGGTACAGTTGACTGCCAGCGAGTGGTACTAAGGCACAAGCCAGTACGTGAGACAGAGACAATCCAGTTTTGGCAATATTTGCAAAATAAAACAAGCAACAGCGCTTAGATATAAACAAAAGCTACACACTGCCATGCAACAACAAGAACAGAGTGCAACCAGGGCTGGCTGCACATAATAAAAGTTTAAAGCAAATTGCATACACCCAATGTATGTTATATATGTATATAGAATATATCTTTAAAAAGCGTTGTGCGTTAGGCTTTTAAGTATTTTCCTTTACAGGTAACTTACAGTGCAAGATTTCAAAATTTGAATATTCTGCTGTTCTAGCCTACTTACTCATCTTGATTGCTTTCATTTATGGTTAATAAAAAATGGAAGCAAAGACATATAATAATAAAATTGATTTTATTACATATTCGAAATATTTTTTTGGCAGTCATTACATTTGTGGATTGGATTGAATACATTTTTAATGCACTTTTGCCATTTAAAATTGGAGACCTCCGATATGCCTTAAGGTTGTAAGAAAAACATCTGAAAATTTAATGTTTTTTTTTTGCTTGGGAAAAAAAACTTTAGCTTTCAAATCCGGTTTTTAAGGATGATGACTTGTTGGTTCGATATTTTCAGTGCTCGAAACATATTTCGATCGCGTTTGAGGCGATCAGTAAGAGTTCACAAAAGATGATGTATTTTCTCGTTAATCTTCCAAGATTGTAATATTTACGTTTACAAACACTATTTTATAGTAATCAACACCCTAAGAGCATTTTTAAATTATCTAAGTGGAGTTAAACACACAAAATAATTTAATTACTCAGTTGCTACTATATTGATTTTCATTTATGAACATTATTTTTAAATACGAATTTTATATAATTAAGTATGCTCAGACCCCCAACCACTAGCTAATATTACCATTTGCATTTTTACTGTCCGTTGCCCAAAACTGGTCCTCCAACGCCATTTAAATTGTATACAATTTCATATGCTCCTCAAGGCTCTTTGCTTCTTATCATCAATTCCGCCCGCAAACTCTAGAATTTTGGCAATGAAAAGATGTTTGGAAATACTTGGGTCTAATAAAGATCTTTCGGTTGATATACAACGACCTGAGTTGAGTCAGAGTTGAGTTGCCCAACCCTAGTGTCGATACGGTTACGGTTTATGGGCATATCAGAAATCTGTCTCATTGTACCCTCACTGCTTGTGCCGCAGGCCTCTAGCTGCAGGCGGCGGCGGCGTCGTCGTCATCGTCATCGTCATCGTCGTCGACGTCCTGTCGTTCGTCTTCGCACTATTTTTCATTTTATTGCGCCGCTGCACAGGGCTGTCAACTGCCAGGCAGCGAGCATCAGTAGATGCGGCTTGAGCCGTCGCGTCGTGTCGCGCAGCCAGCTGCAGCTATGGCTACGGCTTGAGCTTCTTTCCAGACATCGCCCGCATATCGATTTCAGCGCAGCATTGTGCCTGTTTGCATACAAATATCCTAAGGACATGTTATAGAGCGCTGCCCGCCTGCCTGCCTGCCAGCCTGCCAGCCCTGTCACACGTACGCATGTAAATTGTATTTGTGCGCTCTGAGCCCTTGTCGTCGTATTTAGTTGTTCCCCTTGGTTCAGCTACTGCTCGTGCTTGATTTCATTTGCTGTGGCAATTGTCTTCGATACTGGCGCCTTGCATCGACTTTATTTTTGGCAAAGCAGAAAAAAAGAAAAAAACATCATCGCAGCTCTCCATTTCCACACAAATTCAAATTGCTTGCTCTTTTGCAACTTGTCAGCCAAGTGGCAGCCATTTTCTTCAATTTCTTCTCTCTTGCGCTGTGTTGCATGTGGCAGGACTTTTGCGCTTTTGTGCGTGCCTTGGCCTTCCCACACTTTTTTTTCCTCATTTCGCCTGCTGCTGACATTTGATGTTTAATTTCAATAACTCTGCTCGTTCGCTTTTTAATCTTTCTCGATATTTTCTCCCCCTCTTGAGTATTTGTGTCTTTGACTGCCAAATATCTTCAAGTGCTGTAAAATGTTCATACACGCGCACACACACACACAGACACACACACGCACGCACACACACATGCGCGCACCCAATTTCAATTACAGCTGCCATTGCAATGGCGAAAAGTGTTGGATGCGAATTATATAAATTTAATTTTGCAAGTACTTCGAGCTGAGTTGTCAGCGAATATCTAAGAGAATATTCTCCGTATAGACAGCACGATGAATTTATAAAAAATTATTCTTAGCATAGTAAAAAAATATTATATAAATTACTGTATTAAATTAAAATTGCTTGTTAATATTAATATTTTTAAAAAAGTCAAAAATTGCTTAAATTTTTTAATTTTTGTGTTTTTTTTTTTAAATATATATAAAAATATTATTAATATTATAATGATATAAGTATATTGAATTATATTTATTATTTTATAAATTACTGAATTAAATAAAAAGCGTAAAAAAATTTAATTTTTATTCGAAAAAACACTAAAAATCTTTTTTGGAATTTATTAATATTTTTAGAACTATTTGCTAAATTTATTAGATTTAATTATTTTTAAGGAATTACTTCCATGTCGATATGTCTTCATTTATTTATATATTTAAAGCATCTAAATTAAACCGATAATATTATTGGCCGACTCACTGCTGTCTTTGCAGCTGGTCTCCTCTTGTGTAATCTATTAGCTATGCTGCTTTAATATTATTTCCGTTCAATATCCTTCATCGTAATGTCCCCCCCAGCGGCAGTTGGTCCGTTGGTCTTTAATGGAATTTGACTGAAAAACCAATTACTCTACCACAATGCCCAAAAATAATTTTGATTTCATTTCCTGCTGTCCGGCACTTTTGTGGTTAGCGCTGTTTGCTGCAACCAATGCAGCAACAATAATAATAATAACAATGAAAGAAAGAAGAAATGAATACAAAAACCTTCACAACATGAGGCTCCTACAATAACGATTGTTAAAGGTCAACATTTAGGGAGTTTTTCACTTTCCGTTTTTATTTCCTTTTTTTTTTCACTTTATGGTTTAAACACACACAGCGGGTGGCGCTGCCGCGATAGGTGTGAAAAATACAGCCGGGGGAAAAGAGAGCAGAGCGTGGTTGGCGCGTCTCTTTTTGTTTTTCAGTTTTTTACAAAATTGAATTATGATTGTTGTTGAGTAAGGAATTTGGTTTCAGCTTGAAGAACCCGTTGCGAGCATCAAAAAGCGCCGACTAGAAGGGAGTCGGTGAGCTTGGGGAGGGTCTAAGTCTAAGGGGCTGGGGCAGTGCTAGGGCGAGAGCTTAATACAGTTGTCAGTTGTTTGTTGTCTAGCCAGCTGTTAATGAACATTCAACTGGCTAATTAATTTTATACATTTATTAAACTCTTGGGCAAAGTGGAAGTGGTAGTGGAACAGAACAGAACAGAACAGAACAGGATGCGACAGCAACTGCTGCCAAGCCACGAAACTATTTACCATACAAATCTAATTTTATCAACTTTGTCTGTTGCCTTAACTAGCTAGTCCTGCTGCTGCTGCTGCTGCTGCCGACTGCCATCCCTCTGGCTTTATCCTTGTGCTTCCTTTTGCTCTGTGTCAAAACATTGTGACACAGTTTCTGCTTTCTTACAATTTGCGACCGTTTCTATTTGGAGCTGGCGCGTTTGTTACGGCTCGCGCCATTCTCTTGGCTCATTAACGTTGGCCTTTGTTTTGGCCCTGTCATCGGCGTCTGCGAGTTCTGCCAGGCAGCAGCAACAGCAGCAGCAGCAGCAGTTGTCCTTTTGTAATTTATAAATGTCCACAAGACTATCCTATCGATGTCTCTTTCCCTCTATCTGTCTCTCTCTCTATCTTTCTGCCTTTCTCTCGGCTTTTCTCCTTTTGTGTGTGTTGAACGGTCTCTTGGCTGTTCTATTGGTCTGTAGTTGGGTTCGGCATGTAAATCAGGTCAAAACAATGCAACTGACAGTGAATTGTGCTTCGGTTGAGCTTCGTTCTGGCCACAATGACACATTCAGGACGCTCGAGCACAGTTTACTTCATTATTGGTTACTCAGCAATTCATTCACAGGACACACCTTTAGTTGCCTCACTCGGCTCGCATTGCCCTTTTTATGGTCATGTCCTTTTGCTTATCCTTGGCTGACTAATGACAAGCAGCCAGCCAGCCAACCAGCCAGGCAGCAGCACGTTGGCAATTCCTGCCGCATCCTGTCTTCAGCTTCTTCTGCCTTTTTGTCAACGACTCTTACTCATAGTCATTGGCCAGCTTAACAAACTTCCTCTACCTCTCCGTCTCTCCGTCACCCTCTGCGTCCGAAACTCCATTTCGACGCTCCGCTCCGCTTCAGTTCCAGTTCCTTGGCTTTAATGGCGTTTGTCTTATTGCTGCCTGGTAAAAAGCCAACTTACAAGCACCGGCAACTACTCGGAGGGGCTGCACCCCAGTTTTGGAAAAATGGGCGTGACAAGTGGCAAGGGCCACAGTCCACACTCCTGAGTCCAGAGTCCAGAGTCCAGAGCAGGTGCGCATTTTATAACAAAGGCATAAATTATTTTCACTGTCAGCATTGCTTTCACAGCCATAGTTCGAATGTATCGGCTCCTGCAACTGGCATTTGTTTGGCCTATTGATTTGAATTTGGCCAAAAGTATTAGACAACTCATATATTTATTCTCTAGAAAGGGGAATTTTGTTCATTGTCGATTTTATTTCATATTTGTTGTAGTTGCCATAGCAAAAACACTTGATGCGATTCACTGTCACCGATTAAAAGAATAAACATAGTTTTATACTGAATAACAGATTTATTTATATTATTTATTGAGATGCCAAATAAATAGATATGTTAGGAGTTTATTATAGGCTAAAAGGCTATGGATTTATTTAATATTTAAATTTTCATTTATTGCATTGAAGAATTATAGAATAAATTTCATGCCAAGATAAAATATTTTTCGATTTGTGATTTCATTTTGTGGATTTTATACATATATATAAATATGTTTCGTCATATTATTGACACGTGTCGATTAAGACTATTTATTTTATTAATCTCTGGCATCTAAAAATCTAATATAACTTGGACTTTTTTCATTGATGACAGACCAATTATGGCACAACAATTGACCATAACTAATAATTCGCTAGTTTAAATGACCGACGCAGGCGGCGGGGCTCTGATAATTTGGTGATTATTTAATTAGGGCCTTGGCCGAAAACTCTGCAATTGTCAGTTGGTTAGAAATGTGAGAGCCACGCTTAAATTATCTGCGGATTTGTTGGTCAAGTGTAAAAAGCGCACAGCAAATTTGTAATTTTTGTCTAGTTGAATAATTTAGACAAAGGCTTAAACAAAAGCTACAATTACACAAATACAACGCACATATAACAATAAACAAATAATTGATTTGCTTTTGTGTGTGTGTATGTGTGTGGGTGTCTGTGAATGTGTTCTATATTATACAATCCCAGTCGCAGCCAGATGTATTGCGTCATAGATATAGCTGTTAGCTTTAACTAAAATCGAATTACGACGGCATCAAAAAAAACATGTGGAAGATATGCGACTGAATAATGATCTGTAAATGTTCAAAAACGATGGATAGAAAAAACAGCTTAGATAAAATATGATTCATAGAACAGATAATATAGAAACAGTTTAATGATTAGTCTTTAACTAATAAATAAAAGACTATTGCTCGGAGAAATAATAAAAAAATTAAATAAAAATGGTTTACTTAAATTAAATAAAATGATATAAAATCTTATAAATATGAAATTCAATCAGGAAGTCTTCAATAAATAATTACTGAAGTAGATGCAAATGACTTGGGCATAATATTTGATAACTATATAGCATAAAAAAAGGAATATATTTATAAAATAAAAATATATAGAATAAAATAGAGAATATTTAAAATGAATATATATACATATATAGTATATTTAGATAATAACATAAACCAGTGCTAGATATAAAATATGTAATCATTATATGTGACATACAAGCCCTGAGTGATTCGAATAACAGGGTATGCCACGGCGAAATTCGATTATGAAATAAGTGATGCATTGTGCGTAATCAAATTGTGAATTAGTTGCAAAAACTCTAATTGCCTTAATTGCAGTCAGTTGTTGTTCATGAGGCCCTATAAAAGCAGAGCAGACTTTCGTCAGTTTATCCACAACAGTCACAGCTGTAGCAACACATCATAGCTCAAAATGAAGGCAACCCTATGCGCAGCAACTCTACTAGTCATCGCTATATCGGTTGTCCAGGTAACTTCATCCTCACGTTTGTAAAGAGAGTTAAATTGAAGCTTTCATTTGCTGTTTGCAGTGCAATCCGAATTTCCAGCAGCTGATGAAACAGTGCATGGATGAGACGAAATTATCGGAGGCTGAGCTGAAGGAGTTCATGAGCAATGGCATGAACAGCAATGCGAATGAGAATCTCAAGTGTTATTCTAAGTGCCTGATGGAGAAACAAGGTCATCTGACCAATGGGCAATTCAATGCGGACGCTCTGCTGGCCACCCTGAAGAATGTGCCGCAGATGAAGGATCGAATGACTGAAATCACTTCCGGCGTGAGTGCCTGCAAGGACATTAAGGGCACCAACGATTGCGACACCGCATTCAAGATCTTCATGTGCCTCAAGGAGCACAAGGCCGTCATGGGCAACCACTAAGCGGCTGGCTCAATGAGCTATCCCCACAAGACGCATTCTACACAGCAGTTCTCGGAGGTGTTTTTTACCCATTTTCAATAAATGTTCGTTACGTGTAATTTTGTAAATTGCATTAAATATTTCGGTGTTGGTTAGCAAAAGTGTTTGAAATTGGAACTCAAATTAATATATATATATTAATTTAGTTTTGGAAATGAATCAAGATTTGTTAGATATGAAATCTGTTTAAGAATTACAAAAGTTCGCTTGATAAGAAGAATTCATTTAAATTTAAAGAATGCTTTTGATATCTGATAGATCTAACTGTAACTGAATAGCTTGGATTTGTTTATCTCAAATGTTATCTGTGTGCTTGAAGGGAGATGAACAAATTCTATGCGCAAGGTGTGTTCCATCATCCCAGCCAGATGACAGCAGAGAGAATTCCACTGACCAATGCCTTATTAGGGCCCCCACGAATAGTTGATGCTGGTCCCCGGTGGAATATACCTCAATGTGATTTATCAAGAGTCACAGCGTTCTAGGAAGCAGCCATTGACAACCTGTTTCCTGCAAGACAGCAGCAGCGCGATGTTGTCTACGAATATCATTTGTCAGTTTTAATAAGTTTAAAATCAAGATAATTAAAACAACGCTGCGAGTGGGAGGGGGCGGGATCGGGCATCGGGATGCGGGATGATGTAGCTGAAGAAGCTGGTCATGGCCATGGGCAATGGGATATGGCAATCCTTTTCATTTTCTTTGGAACATTGTGACACCAATTACCGCTAATAAATCATTTTCACATGTGCGTGTGTGCGCTGCCTCTTCTCTCTCACTCTCTGCTCGTAACATATGAGCTGCGCTTATGGTTACAAGCGACTGAAAGGCAGAGAGAGTCGAAGTGGTGGTGGGGAGTCTTGGACCAATGTCATCATAGAAGATGTAACATAAATCAACGCCGCCAGCCTGCGCGCAGCAGTTCATTGCACTTACAACGGGGTTGAGATGCTGTAGAAGGTGCAGCTTGACAAGCCCTGGCGACATGAGACAACGAAATTTTCTACGTAGCATGTGTAAAAAAAATCGAAACAAAAAAAAAAGAAATTCTTTGAAGGACAGTGAACGCGCGTTTCCAATTTGAAAAAAGAGATTCGAGAAGAGTTCGAGTTCGAGTTGAGCTGAGCTGAACTGAGCTGAGCTACTTTGAATTGACAGGAAAGGCCGGGTCGTAGTTGGAGTTGAAGTTCGACCCAAGAACAAGCCCAAGCCCCGCATCAGGCGGTAGCCATGGCAGCCGTATGCATACGAAATTTGTTGTGAAGCCCCCCCACCTTCGACGTCGACTTCGACTTGGAACCTGGACAGAGGCGGCACTTGAAATTGTGCAGCTTGGCCATGCATATAATGGCTTGGCCTTTTATCAACTAACAAATACAGGCAACAACAACAAAAACACCAACAACGACAATGACAACAGGAACAAAAAGAAACTTTGACGATGGATGACTACAGTCGTTGCCTGCACTGGAAAACTCAATTTGAATATTGTTGAAACTGAAAACAAGACGAAAAAAGAAGCGAATGATAAAGATATCGTCCTAGAGATGGCGCAGTGGATATACTCTAACTGATAATCATATCAGATGAGAGAGAAATAAAATTAAATATTCACTAAATGATTCCTTAAAATGTGGGCTAAAGCGCAGCGCTATAAGGTGTGAATCTATATAAAAATGTGTGACTAAAGATGCAATCAATTAAGTATTAGTCTTGTACTTAGGAATTGTAATATATATTTCAAGGCACATATATAAATTTTATAGAATGTTAAGTTAATAAAATCTATTATTTCACTAAAATTGATTTTAATGGAGTTTACACTCTACTTCATCATTGCGAACCAATTAAAGCTATTTAGTTAAGTATCTGATCTATGGGTTATCCATAGGCTGAGAATATTGTGGTAAGGCCCGGGTAAGGGTATTGAAAACCAAAGAACCAAGCGGCAAGCAGCAAAACTCAAGTCCAAGACGCAGATGAAGACGCAGCAGCGGCAGCAGAATAAGAAGAAGACGATGAAGAAGAAGAAGCGCTCATGTGCCACATGATGAAATGCAGTCAAGTTAAAAAGTGTCACTTGAGTTATGAGTTCATTGTTTGTACGTAGTTATCCCCGGCTCAGCAGAACAGCAGAAGCAGCAGGGTATATCTGATGCTGTGGAGTGGCTAGATGGGGTGTGGACGCATCCATGGTTCGGGTTGAAGTCTGCCATTCAATGGGCTATATTGTAAAAGTTGCTGTTGATTTGTTTTTAGGCTTTTGTTCAGCAAACGTCGAAAGGGTTGCCTGCATCCATAGTTGGGTGTGTTCGTTGCTTCGACTTGCAATTTGCTTTGCTGCCGTTGCCAATGGAGACCCAACTGCTTGTTGGAATGACTTGGAAAATAGCTGCCAAGGATTTTAAGCAATTGCACACAGCGATGTATGGAATGAATAGAACTATGACTCATATCTGAGACTTTGGCATTTTATCTACATTCTTAAGTCGCAAACAAGACAAGACAAGCCAAGCTTACGTCATACAGCATACATCAATCAGCATACAGCATACGTCATACAGAATGAAGCATACAGCTTAAGGCATACAGCATACAGCACCCGGAATACAGCATACAGCAAGCAGTATACAACATACAATATACAGCATATATCATACGGCATACAGCATACAGCATACAGCATACGGTATTCGGCATACAGCATACATCAATCAGCATACAGCATACGTCATACAGAATGAAGCATACAGCTTAAGGCATACAGCATACAGCACCCGGAATACAGCATACAGCAAGCAGCATACAACATACAATATACAGCATATATCATACGGCATACAGCATACAGCATACAGCATACGGTATTCGGCATACAGCATACATCAATCAGCATACAGCATACGTCATACAGAATGAAGCATACAGCTTAAGGCATACAGCATACAGCACCCGCAATACAGCATACAGCAAGCAGCATACAACATACAATAAACAGCATATATCATACGGCATACAGCATACATCATACAGCATACATCAATCAGCAAACAGCATAAGGCATACATCGGTCACCATACAGCCTAGGATACATTTTTGTTTTAATAAATTTTCATATTTCTCTAGTTTCTGGCTTAGCTTGCAGTCAGGCAATCGTGCTTGTGGTAGAGTTTGAAGAATTCCCATGATATTGTTATTTTTCTGTAGCTGCGCGTTTCGCATGGTCCCGATTGGTAGCGCTCCCTGAGAGTTAGAGCTAGGGCCACCTTATTTTGAAATTATATTCATAAATCAACTTTGGTTCGGCTGCTGCCACTGTTCAAAGACCTTGCGCGCAGCAAATTGTTAACATCCGGGTAATTTGAATAAAATTGTGTTTATCACTCGCAACGCGCACACCTCTTGAATTTTCGGTAGATAGTTTTAAATAGACAACTGGGGGAAGCAATTAAAACTCGGTCTCTGGGTTGAGTTTTCTATGTTTAGGCGCGCTTAATTATAGCAAAAAGTAGGCGTTCGTAATGGAGGTATTGAAAGGGCGGTGAAATGCAACCGATAATTAAAAAATGGAATTCTAAACAGTGGCCACACTGGCACACAGTTTCCCACATAATAAGGATTTGGCAGTAAAACCGTCTAGGTGAATATATGATAATTTTTGTGTGTTTTACGTAGGGGTCGGTGTAACGTTTCGTGTTCGTGCATCTTGAGCGGGCAGCAAGGCAGCGGGAATTGTTTCTTAGTTTTTCCATGCCAGTTCACAGTTGGCAGTTCCGTTACTTTTCATAGAAAAACTGCGAACGTGTACCCGCACATAATGTGGAAGAACACAAAACTAAAAGTGTCAATCGCCCCGACTCCGCTCCCCACGCTTGACGCCTTCTGCATTTGGTTTCTAATTTGGGCGCACGCTCCTCGCCTCAGAGCCGGAGAGGAAACAACAAAAGGGCCAAGTGTGCGAGTGACGAGTGGCATTAGATAGGAGGGGAGCGGGGCGGGGAAAATGGCATTTCCGTTTTTCACACAAGCATTCGAAAGGCAATTTTTCAAAATTGAAATTCATTTTATATATGAAAGAGGACGGACGACGAGAGACAGAGAGACAACAACCACGCCTGTCTACGCGTCCATTATTCTCTCTCATATCAGCCCATTCGTATCTATGGTACCCAAAATAAGATCGTTCAGTATTGATAATGCTGGTGTGTGCTGCCAGCAAGTGTTGTAAATTGCACCAAGGGGTGCACCGCAAAACAGGGGGCAACAATTGTCAAGCCTAGCACCCACCAGCTGCCGCTGCTGCCACTGATAACTGGACGTTCGCCGTCTTATGTATGTGGAGAGACCATAGACCTATCTTCAAATTAGTTCCAGTGCTGTCACAGAAATAGCTAATTCCCTATGAAATTCCATCAACATATTGAGATCTAACTAACCCCAAAATCATGCCACCCTGAACCATTGTCGCATGCCGAACTGATTTAAAGATATATATAAATTGAACTCTTAAGCGTTAATTTGAAAAGCCCAAATGGCTTTTGTTACCCTTAAAGCATGAGATCCTTCGGATTGCATTGTGGAACTTTATATTATTTTATACAGTTCTGAAAGAAATCATTTACTAAATATAAATGTAGAATAAAAATGTGCTAAAGTCCTGCAGGAATTATATAAAATATACTTTAAAATATTAATAGAAACTAATGGCTATTTTAATATGAGATATTTATATTTTATAAATTTTATATTTTTATATTGGAATAAATGCATTTAAAACTTAGTCAGGAGCAAACTTAAAATGGAACAAATTTAATTCAATAAATAAATAAATAAATATATTTATATATATATATAATAAATAAATATTCAGATAATTCAAATAAATAAGTAATATAATAACAATTGATCAAATGTGTACTATATCTTCGGATGGTTGATAAAAATGCCAGGGTTATTTGCAAAGTTATATTATATTAAACTTTATCGTCAATACTCATAGCAAATATAACTCTCATATCGAAAGACTATAAAAATGTAAGGGTCTTTCCCCTGTACCCTATAAAAAAAAATCATTTTTATGCACCTCAACGTTTCAAATATAAGACCTTACACTACTTTGCTTGAAGCATAGGAAAAAAATGTATTTGCAGTTCGAGAAAAAACTAATACCAAATAAATTTGAAAATTTCTCTATAAATCTAATCATTTTTCTGGGCCATTTTGAATGTGTTACAAATCAGAAGAGAATTATGCCTTAATCAATTTATTTCCGCTCTTTAAAATTGAAAGTGGAACCAATTTGATTTTGTCGAATGCAACAGCATCGGCCATCAGTCTATCAGGGGAAACAGGCAAAAACGAATCGTTAGCAAACAGTTTTTTTTTCTTCATGCAATCCCAACCTCAAACAGTGACATTTGTAACAAAATTAAACCAATTTCCCAGGCGAAAAAAAATAGAAAAAAAATGCATAGAAGAAGCAGTATCATAGCCACAGTGACAGACCTGACCCGGGCACACACTCGAAATGTAAACAGCGCACTTTTGGAAAACCCCCAACAATTGACTGACTGACTGACTGATAGACTGGCTGGCGAGCCGGCTGACTGGATGACTGGATGACTGTGTGGGCATGAGAGACGGACGGATGGACGTGGACGTGGCTTGTCAATCAAATTGTCGCGAGGGACGCACACGCAAATTTATTAAATCGATATGCCGTCAAAATTGAAAGTGGTTGCTTTTGCATGTCTGGGACCTTGACAGATACAAGCCAAATCGAAAGAGAGTGAGTGACAGGGAAAGGGAGAGTGAGAGTGAGAGGCAGCGAGGTTAACCCCTCCCAGCAGAGCGGCAGACAGTCGAAAAGCCCAATATAAACATTTGCATTGATTGCATTTCGCTGAAAAGTAAAGCAATACTCGCTCAAATATTTGATTGTCGTGTAAAATTTAACAGTTGTGTCACCATAAAAAATAAAATTAGCTAGACTGAAAAGACTGAGCGTGGGACGTGGGCGGGGGCGAGGGCGAGGGCGAGGGTTGCGGCGCTTCTTAGGGCCCAAAAATTTATTGTTATTACAAGCGATTTTCTAAAATAATTAACAGCAAGTGGTTGAGGCGACTGTCACAAGCAGAAATTACAGGCGGCCAACAAGAGTTACAAGGCAGAACAAAAGGCAAAACGTACGCAGGACATAGGCCGAGGCAGGGGACAAAGGGACTGGCGATAGTGAATGAGAGAGAATTGTGCATTTTGTCAATGGGAATTAAATTGGCAGTCGCTGAGACGCGACAACTCCAAATGTCAGCTCGCATATAGAACGGCAGGAAGTCCCAAAGTTGCCAGCAGGGAGAGGGACAGAGAGTCAGAGAGTGAGGAGTGGAGGAAAGTCCCGGGGTCGAGGCACAATTGTGGGCATGTTGAGCGGTCGGTCAATAGGATTCGATCGCTCAGTTGGCTGGTCATTCCCATCATTAGCGCCTGTACGTGTCAAATTGATGCTGTTATTGTTGTGCGAGTGTGCGTGTGTGCGAGTACGACTGTTCGTACTATTTGACATTTAGCTTAGCCGCGGGTGACAAATTTAATGGACGCAGCCGACGGAGCATCTTTTGTCAGCTGATGGATGGCTCACGGTTTCACGGCTCGGTGCGGTGGTGGCTGCTATTGATTTTTGGCCTGCGCGTCAAATTATTTGACTATCTAATTACAGTTCTCCGCCATATTCATATCTGGCCCGACATTTGGCATAAATATTTTGTAAATAAGAGACAATAAAACTCTTTGTGCCCTTGGCAGCTGGCAACATTTTGCGCTCTGCGGCCACAAGATAAAGGAATTAAGCACACTAAATATAATTTAAAGAACTTAAGCCCCGACTCAAACCAGCACACACCAAACTTGTAACCCTTTGCTACGGGCTGACATGTGTTAAGGCGCTGAAAATGTTTATCTGCAGGTCGTGACAGTCGAATCGCACGTAGCAAACATTCTCGTTTCTTTATATTATTATTATTGCTATGGCTTGAAGCAGTGTTTGGTAAGGCGTAGAAATATTTGAGTTTTGGCTTTAGCGGATTTCAAATTGAAAATAATCGACTGAGAGTAAGCAACTCACGGCACTCATTCTTATGGAAATTTGAATATAATTTAAATCAAAAAAATAAATAAATTATTAAAATATATAAATTGTAATACAGGTTGTATGAAATTGATATTATTTATTCGTATATAATAAAGAGCTCCAATAACATTTTTAAAATAATTTTTTCTATACTTCAATTGTAATTATTGAACATTTTCTTTTCTGAAAAATAATATCCGCATTTTTTTTATAGATATACAATTTTCAAAAATTGGTTTTAAATATATTATCATAAATAGATTAAAAAGTATATACATATATCATTAAATATAAATATATTATATAATTTAATAATAAGCTTAATAAATTATTATATATTTATGTAACTTTTTGAATGGATATATTTTATAAATATTTATATATGTATTAATATAATTATAAATATATAACCTATGTAACATATATATTTTATTTAATTATTATTACTATTTATTATGTTTTATATTAAAATATATATCTTCTTACAAGCCCGTATTTTAAATGTATGCAATAAAAGAAAGGCTTTTATCAATATAAAAATGTGAATAAATTAAAAATAAATAACGTTCTTTGACTGTCTGTCAATCCCATAGCTTTATATTTATTATATAAAATGAAAGTATATATCCCATAATATATTGTAATTCTTAGTTTTCAACTTTACTTTTCCTTAAGCCATAAACCATTTTGGCCTGTTCCAAATAGTTTTGTTTTAATCATCAGCTGCATATATAAATGTCACTATTCAACACGTTCAAGTCGGAGCGTCAATAAATCAATTAATTGAGGACAGGCTTGTAAGCAAATCGAGCTCGTAAATTATAAAGAGCAATTGTCATGCATACAGAAAAGTGAAGAGAAGTTGCCACGAAATGCATTTTGGTTTTGGTTTTGGTTTTGACTGTGGCTGAGCATTATCAACGCGACTTTGGGCAATTCTTTAGAGTCGAGGCATGACTGTAGCCATTAAGCATGGGCATAGCGCTATCTCAGATGTCCAAGCCACGAGCTTGACTGTGGCTAAGACTTTGCCTTTTCGACTCTGCTCCCATATAAATTATTTTTGATTGATGTGGCAGGCAGTGCAGCACGTGCAACCGGCCCATTGAAATTCGTCAAAAGCAAAAGAATACAACTGAAATACACACACATATCTTATATATATTATATATAGAGAGAAAGAGCCGTTGATGATTAAAATGCAGCCAAGGTTACGTGTGGCGTTTTACCAGGAAAAAAATATGCTTTAATTGTCTTGGCTTTTTGGTTTCTGTTTTTTTTTGTTATTATTTTGGTTATTGTGTATATGATTTTTGAGTTCGTAGAATTAACGAGCTGGCTACGTGCACGGCATTCCCTACAATTCTCTGTCATTAGACGAGTCTCTATCATTGCGGCTTTGAGGACGCATGACAAAATTCCCAAATATTCTTGATGAGCAATTTAATCGTCTCTATTATTTTCTTTTTTCGTTTTTAGTCAGAGAACATTTACGGTAAACTAGTTTCGACGCCTGTTAACCATTTTCTAGGAAGTCTCCTCTATATATGTGTCTTGCGCGGCTGCTAAATGAAAAATTGTAAAACACTCGAGACTTGCACGTGTCCAAATTGAAGGCACACTCCCGTTGATTAGGGAGGCAGTCAGCTCTGTCAGTCGCCCGACAAGAACTTTGTTTTATGTATTTACCGCGGGGCTCTTAAAGTGCTATAAACGCGCTCAAGTGCGCGCTCAGCCTGGCTCTCTACACGAACTTGGCCAAGAGGCGCTTGTTTTATGTAATGCTGCTGCCGGTTTTATTAGCCCAGCCCGGCCCGGCCCGGCCCGTTTCACATGTAATTGCTATTATTTATTTATTTTTTTCTTCCACCTCTTCTTCTTGCGCTGCACTAGATTCGCTTCTGCCATAAAATTTTCCAAGAATTATTGCTCTCTACTGCTTTCACAGAAAGATGGCTTAGTTTTCTATGAATGGGTTAACTGCTAGTTGGAGGCCTAATCTCTAGAAATAGATAAATGATCGCAATTATATTTTTAGATAATCCAAAGGCTTTAAAATCTAAACGATAATTAGAGATAAGAAAAAAGTAGCCTACTTAATCTTGCTAAAGGTCGTATTATAATTAGTAGATATTCTGAAATTGATTTCCTTCCCTCACTGACCATATAATTATCGATATTATTTATTAGCTATCTACCAAAAGCTAATATCGAGGACATTTTTAAATAGAGGTATTTTAATACAATTAATGGTTAAATTTTATTTTTTTCTTTAATTTTCAAATACTTATTATATTAATTTCAATTCTTCAAATACTCTCATATATGCTACGTATGATTCTTCAATTATCGACCATAATTATTTATTGATTTGTTTTCAGCAATAAATTAAATTCATAAGCATTTTCAATTAATTTTCATTTAGCTTAAACCATATAAATTTCATTGTCGATTGCTTTGCCAATTTTTAGCATCCTCTTAACAAATGCTCATTAAACTAATATAAAATGCATTATTTTCATTTAATTATCAATAAATCTGCTCATATGCCTATCTGGCCATATCTAACAATTCAATAAAAATTAGTCAATTTATTTAGGCTCATTCAAAATTATTTATTATCTGCTTCTTTTGTCATTAAAACTATAGAGATATATCGTCTATAACTTTATCTAACAATTTCCCTATCATTAATTTTCTTATTTAATTTTCATATTTAAATTTCAATTGAAAAATGCTTAAATGCTTAAGAAATTTTAAACTGTAAAGCCAAAAACTTGAGTGCAGTTAGGCAGCTGAGAACTGGATACAAAATGGATTCTTGATAACTCAAAAATCTGGACACTTGTGCAGCATGGAACACAGTGAATGGAAAACGCGTGACGAGCAGACAAAAAGCTAGAACTTGTTGAAGTTTAATTGGAAAACGTAAAATGCAATATTTGCTCAAAGCGAGGCGCATGCTGAACAACTGAAGACAACAACCAGAGGCTGTGTATGACGGACTAGCCGAAGAAGCAGCAGAAGAAGGGGAAGCGGAAGGGTAGAAAATCCATCAATAGATCAAAGCTGCACAGGACGAGATGCTGCAACCAATTGCAATCATCGAGAGCCAAAGAGGAAGGCAAGCAAAATATAGTTAAGCAAAGCTTGAAAGCCGCGCATTCGCCGCAAAAATAGGCCTCAAAAATCAGGCAAGGACGACGTGGCAAAAATCAACACAAGGAGGCGGCGGCGGTAGCGGCGACGGCGGGCAGCAGGAAACCTACTGGCCACGACGATGGCTAAACAAAGTTAGACAAGATTGTGCAACAAACGAGAAGCAACAAAAAAAAAAGAGAAAAAGAAAACTGCAACTGTGGCTGTTGCATTGTTGTTCAAGTCGCTCTCTTTCTCTCTCTCCCAATATGGAGACACAACTCACCGAGTCGAGCTGCCCAGCCCACTCACCTGTTAGTCCATAGTCCGCCCCCCGCCTCCCCCTCTCACTCACTCCGTCTTCCGCTTCTGATTTTGCTCCTGTTGCTGCATTTCCAGCTGAGTTGCTTGCCTGCCTGGCTTGGCGAGTTTTGCAAACTTTTGCCGTTGTGATTGTGTGGGGCATAATTGCATGCGATTATGCTGCCTGCTCAGCTGTGCAATTTATATCATGGCCAACTACAACAACAGCAATAATAACAATAAACAACAAGAAGAAGAAGCATCAGCAACAGCAGCAGATAGGCACTGGTCGAGGCAGTAGAAGCACAAGAAGAATAACTACAGCAGTTCTGCAATCTTCACACTTGCTGCAGTTCCAACAGCGTGCAAAATGCGCAGCGCACAGTGGTTCAAGAATATTCAAGAATTCCTACGTTGACCTTTTCGGTTGAATAATTTAAGGGAATCTTAAAGGCTTTTTAAGGTCATGTTATTAATATTTAATGTATTAATTCAAGCTTATCTCTACGCAAACTTAGACTAAGACTCAAAATAGGAAAACATTCTCATTTATTTATATATTTGGATAATATAAAGAAACTGCTAAAGAAAAAATTATAAAATATTATTAATAAAATTAAAATGAAAAAAAATAATTAATTAATATATAAGTAAAAAAAAAATCTAGTAAAAGAAAAATTAAAAAATATAAAAAAAACTAAATGTATTAAAATAAAAAGATAATAAATAACAAATAAAATATAATCAAAAATAACAAACAAATAAAATTAAAAAAAAAAAAAAAGTAAATAAATTATAAAGTGAAATAAATATATAATAATGAATAATATTAACAAAATGATTATTAATAAAATATGTAATAAAAATAAATATTAAAAATATGATACTAAATATTTAATAATAATAATCAATAAAGATAAGATAAATAAGAGAAAAAATTAACGACAATATTTAATTTAAAAAAGAAAATATTTCTTACATAATTCTTACTTTGTTTGCTTCTTACATAAAGCTCACTTCAATTCAGGCTTGAGTAACTAGCACTAATGGGAATCTGACATTAAATGCCAATTAAGTGTGACAATAGATCAATTAATTATGCGAAGATGAGGATTATTTGAAATAGTTATTTAGCTGCATTTTAGTTATATTAATACACTGATAAATATCAGATTAAAATTGCTTATAAATTTAATTTCATTAATTTTTATTTTAATCTGTCTTATTGATTTTAATTGGTCCATTTGAGAATTAAATCTAAAGTTCCACACAGCGTATAAATATGTTTGCTCGAGTTTTATCGCGCCTTCGTTGCAGTGTGCAACGGCTGCTCCATTTGGCCGCATCCTGTGGGCCAACCTGGACGGGAGTCTGTCAATTTCAGCTGCTGCTGAAATTTGTTTTTAGTTCAATTTTTGGTCAAAATTCTGTGTCCGGCCGTAAAACTAGCGGCGGCATCTACAATTCCGTCCAGGCCTAACGTGGCCTGACGTCGCCTCTGCGGACGGGCATATTTTATATTGCAGCTCTTTGCCATTTGCACAATATTTAGTTTGCGCTCTTTCCCTTGATGACAAATTCCCTTTTTGAAGCGGGCTGCTGATAATGGAAGCGAAACAGATATATAGCCGCTGTGCTCCGTTGAATTGGAAGCGGAATCGGAATCGCTTTGGGGGGGCTCCGCAATGTCGCCTCTAATCGAAAAATTGCGCCACGTTTGTCGCACTTTTGTTAATTAAACTCGGCTGCGTTGCATTTTATTGTCGGCTCTCTAATTAGAGAGCGAAGAGAAGAGCGAGTGACAGAGAGAGAGAGAGATAGCTAGAGAGGGACAGCGAGAGGCTGTTAAATTTATTGCTCAATTTAATGCACATTTAAATGTATTGTTTGGCCATAAGACAGCCATAAAATATGATCTATAAATTGAAATATAATACCATCATATATAAGAGCTGTCATATCAGAGAGAGAAAGAGAGGGAGCGAGAGTGAGACAGCTGATAACCCTTGACTTGCCCATTGAGTTCTCTTTGTACTTGCTTGTAGTACAAGCAGCTTCCACCAGACCCAAAGATAATTCATGGTGGGCTACGACTTGAGACTCTTTGACGTAGATAACAACAGAACACAACATGCAAAGCAGATAATTATTGCTGTGGCTCCTAGAGGTCGTTGTCTCTGCAGTCTGTATGTGTATATGTATGTCTGCTGTGTACATGTTGCGTATGTAAAATTGAAAATTACATATTTATAATCAAATGATAATTAAAGCTATCTCAATCTCTCTTGCAGGCTTACAATGCGTAGAGAGTAAAACATTAACGAAATCAACGAATGAGTCAGATAACTTATGTTGAATTTAATTGGATACTTTTAAAAGAAAATCATTTAAATGTATGTATACAACATTCGTCAAATATATCGCATTTGTGTTAATTTTTTGATATGTGCCTAAGAGTAACTCAAAAATCCATATATTTTTAGATGCGGGTGACGGAGTCTTTAAAAACCACCATATACCTAGACAGACTGACAAACCTACAGCAAGACAGTCTGATATATTCTCATTGCCTTTGATTTTAAAAAGATCTTTGAAGTTTATTTCTTAATTCATACATTTAAAACCGAGGCAATATAAGCATTCTATACCAAAACATGCAATTCTAGATCATGAAGACTCCAAAAATGTAACGAAATAATTATGGAACAAAATTCATAGTTTCGGAAAAACTAAAAGTTTTTTTTTTTATTTATTTAAAGATATTTTGTAATTAAATTAATTTGTTTTATTGTTATATGTTTAGGTGCGCATATTATATATCTGAGTGGGGCAAATCTATTGAAGATCAATTAGTGTATGCATTAAATATATTAGATATTAAATAAAAATAAATAAATAATATATATATAAATTGAAAAACAGCTTTAATGGTTTTCTTTTTTTATGTGATTACTTATAAATGTTTATTAAATAAACACGATACAATTCAACATTAGACTAAATTTCTACGTAATTTTTTTAAGTTTTGAGTGAATTTTATTGACGTTTTCACTTCTTCTGTGTGTTTTTTTTTTCTTGTTGCATTTTCTCATTGAACTTTAACGTGTTGATGCTGCGCTTAATAGAGCTTACTTGTTGATGGCCAACTAGGCTTACATGTTGTGTTGCAAGTGATAACAAAAAAGTGTCCTGTGGCGCAATGCAGCAGCAGCAGCAGCAACAAAAACAACAAGCAACAGCGAACAGGAAAACAGAGCAGCTACTGCCTGAGCCTGAGCCTGTGCCTGTGCCTCTGCCAGCGCCTAAATATGAGGTAGCATTTTGCACTGTTGCTATTTTTACGGCGTCACACACACACACACACACACACGCACACACACGAGCACATGTGAGAGGGAAAAAATAGTAAAATGGAAACAAGTTGAACAAGTTTCCGACACCTTAGCACCAGCCAAAAAAAAAAAAGCAGAAGAGAAGCAAAGGAAAAAAAAGACAAAGTAAGCTAAGAGAAGACAAAAACAATGGCAATGTGTTGGGACTTTGTCTTCGTCTGCGTTGTCGTGGAAACCCACTCAACACGAGAGCTGGCAGCGAGCGGGAAGAGAAGTTTAGACTAGGCCAAGAAGGGGAGGGGAGACGAGGGGCGAGGAACATTAACTTAGTTACCGCGCAGCACTTGGTGAAAAGTGGCCGATGGCAGGGGGTGGGAGAGAGATAGACACACAAGGTAGAGCCGTTGGTACCTTTTGGCAATTCACTTTTGGCTTTGCCCTCTTCCTAGATTTGTTGCCGATGACGACTGCCAAGGACTACGAAATAGCTGAGAAACGAGGCAGGGGCCAGCCATCTTCCGGTCATGTGTGGGCGCTGTGGCAGCCCTGGCAGCCCTGTCAGTTAATGAAAAAGTTGGCATGAATAATAAATGCATTTCGAGGAAAACTTGATGCATACAAACAAAACTTGCGCAAGATGTATATATGTATGTCATAGATATATATACATATATATAGTATATAAACTGTGGCATAAATAATAAATTTTCAAATGTGGCAAATAATATTAAAGACGAGAGCTTGAGACTCTTTTTATGCGCGGCCTTGGCCTCAAAGCAAAACAAATAGAAACTCAATATACATACATACAGATTATATGTGTATGTATGTGTATACATAGCATGAAAATTCCATTGCATTCTATAAACATTGCACTAAATATAACTTTTCACTCGCTCTTCAAGCACTCGAGCTGCCAGGCGAATTGCCTAATGCATCTTTAAGTGCGCGATCCTCAACAGCTAGGTATACATACGAATACATATGTAAATACATACATACATACGTATAGCTATCCTTATCCTGGCAATGTGTTAAACATCTTTTATCGTTGACAAAGTTGCCAAGCAGCGGACCCAGCGCCCACCCTCCAGTGCCTCTGCCGCTACCTCTGCCCGTGCAGCTGCAGCAATTAGAAGTTGCCTCGCTCAATAGGAAACGTATCTGACGGATGCGTATCCAGAGTTGCTGCAGCTGAAGGCGGCGCGTGTGAGCTAACAGCAACAAAAATAACAACAGAAACTATAACGAAAACAAAGGAAAATGCATTTGCCAACGGCCAGGGAGGGATAAGGGGGGAGAGAGAGAGAGAGAGAGGTAAAACGAGGAGAGTGTTGACTGATATTGAGTCTAAGAGCGTAGCGTGGCGAGAGATAGAGAGTGCGAGAGAGAGAGCGGGAGATGTAGAGCAATTTATAAATGAATTAAAATAAAAATAAATCAAGTATTAAATATATTTTAATTTAGCTTAAAATATATATAGACTGATCAGAGAAACAAAAATAAACCGTGAATTAAAGAATATAAGCTCAACTTGGAAAATTTATAAATTTATAAATAAATTAAATGTAATAAAAATAAAAATAAATTTCATTTAATTCCCAAGAATTAAAAGGAAATAAAAGGCAACAACTAAATAAATAAATGAATAAGCCTTGTATTTAAGAGCCAATTCAATTATTTAAATATACATATATATTAAATAATATATAAAGCAAATATTTTAAGATTCCAATAAACTTTAAAGTATTTTTAACATTTAAATTCATATTACATGATTAAATTAAACATGTAGAAAAATATTAAAAATATGTAAAAGAATTTAGCAATACTCTTAAAAAACTATAGTTTTCAATTAAATGAAAGAATTTTATATAATTAATAATATATTATATTTTAATATATTTTATTTGACAATTTTATATATTTAATACTATATTATTAATACTATATTAAATTATAAATATATTTTATTTGATAACTTTAAATTAAAAGAGAATATGTCTTAGCTCAACATCCACACTCCAACTATAAATCTATAAATTTCATTTCTATTCACTATTTCCCGTTCGATTCATAAAATCAACAACGGGAAAATTGACTCAAAAGTTACTCAAACGCAGAGTGAGTTTTTTTTTTGCATATTTTGCGCTCATTTACTGTGGCACACTAGCGCCGTTGGGCCATGCAGCGGCAGTTTACTTAACTAAAATCAGAGAGAGCGAGAGAGTCGGGCAGAGCGTAAACGTGCGAGAGCTGTTTGGTATTTTCGTTAGTT